>JACATO010001454.1:0-67500 GCA_018389105.1 Nautilus pompilius
TTTGCCTAAAATCGATATTATCAGCAACAGATCAGCCGCTTTTAGAAGGGATAAAAGCAAAAATTGTAACAAAATTAAAATGGTTCGTGGAGATGTAATGCTACACCACCGCGTTCCCTGAATATTAACCTGAAACAAAAACAACAACAAAAAAGAAAATTAAAAGTTTTATGTAAGTTTGTGTCGGTTTTCTCAACTTTATTTAAATAATTGTTCTGCGGCTGTTTATATAAAAGTAGGATATTATTCTTTTTCGGTATATTTTCTTTTTTTTTTAAAAAGAGAGAAAAGAAATATTCCAGTTCTCGCCCTCTGGCAAGGAAAGGTTCAGTATTCCTCAGATTGCTGTTATTAGCGCGAATGAAAAGCAATAGTTTTATTTGCATATATTTTGTTGTTTATTCACTTTGTTTCTTGTTTTTTTTCACGAAGTTAGGAATCCTGGAAGAATATTGAACAACTTTGGGAAGGAACCCCACCGTTTTCCTTAGGGGGAAATTTAATGGTAACGTGACGAGTTCGCTTAAGAAAAGTAAGGTAGAGATCCATAGGTCGGAGGCAGCGATGTGAGACAACGGTCCACTGATGTGAGAACTTTGACTACGCTCCCGTCCAGCGGTTTTTAAAGGGTCGCGAGGCCGGAAGTAGGAGAGAAGTATGAATTTGCTTAATGGTGTCACAGCTAACTCGCTCCTGTCTAGCCAATCCGGGGAAAGGGGGGGTCGCGTCTTTCTCTTAACAGAGAGGCAGTGCGTGGTGCCACCTTAATGTTGCATGTTCGCCCGTAATTGTTCCGACTGCGATTCTTCCCCAGTCTGTCGGGAAGAAGTATCTTTGGCATTCGCCACCGTTCTCTGAAGGGGAGGAATCTTGTACTTTCTCCTTTTAGTCTTTGCTATGAATGAATCAACCGTCCACTGGGTTAAAATTATAGCATTTTTCATCTTTGAGGATAGTGTAATCTGCATAATGTCTTATGACAGAGACCTCACTAGAAGTAGAATATATATGTGGCTTTACAGTTTCAGTAATTACACGACACAGAGACGATAGCTGCGATGCGAAATCGGCGCCTGTGACGTTTCGATACATTTCTGTGCACATCCTCAGGCCTACTTGGAAAGGAAAAAAAAATATCTCATTTTAAATTTACAATAAAAGACGAGCAGTTCAGTTGGTGTTTTTTTTTTTTTTTGTTAATAACCAGAAGAAAGTTAATCAATTAGTTAATTAATTATCAAACATTTTTTGGCGATGCGCATTAATGCAGAAGTGTTCGTTGTGGTTATTGTCCGCCAGGTTTCGGTTGGGGGGCTCTGTGACTCTCGGTAGAGACCGTCGATGTGGGAGATGAGATAATAAAATATTTAATTTAAAAAAAACAAAAAAAAACAGAAGTAATCAATGTTTTTTTTTTTAAAAATCCTGACGATGTGATTCGAAAGATTCTTTAGTGGATAATTGGCACTGCCTAAGAAAGTCTGCGCGGGGAGTTGATTACAGAGGACGGAAGCATGTACGTCGACACAGATTGCAGAAAGTTCTCTTACAATATCTAAGAATGTGAACAGTTTGCGTCATTGTATCTTTGGTTGTTGTTTTTTTTACGAGATGGATATACGAACAGAAAAATCCAGGGTTTAAAACGAAGTCGGATTATATCCGGTTAATTTCGGTATGAATTGGTTCAGTGTGGTTTAATGGAGGCCTTTGCATATTTATTAGGCGACTTTACAATGCACGGGCTACTTTGTCTTAATTTTCTCTCGGCGAGTCTTGGCAGCTCCAAATCTGTCCGCTTACCCGATCCGTCGCTTAGCATAACAAACGCCATCTAATTTCACTTTGCCTCCAGGTAAGACGCCGCCTAGCTGAATTTGCATGCAATCTGTCCCTTCGGCAACACCGGTTCTAAAACTGACATTTATTTAGGAAAAAAAAACAGAAAAGAAACCGGGATCGCTTTGTCTCCATTTTTTGGGGGGGTTTTAATACTCTGGAACTGCGCCATCTATTAAAGCTGAATTAACCGTTGATTAAGCTACAGATTTTAAGGGCGGTTTTCATTCGGCCGTTAGTTAATGCTGTGTCTTTGTCATTTTTTTTAAAACTTTAACAGGGGTATCCATAAAAAAGTAAGGGGGCTGTACACATTCATTTCCTTGTTTATTTTCAGTATCGCTATACGAACAGTTCCCTAAACCCAGCTCGTTCCTTGGGACCAGCCTTCGTCACGAACAGATGGGACTGTCACTGGGTAAGAACTTCTTTTTTCCTTTCTGCTTGCTGTCTGTCTTACAAAAATTAATAAATAAACAAAAGGGGGGGAACCCTAAACTTCCCAGCGGCTGAAAATCACCTGATCGTTTTCTTTCCTGACCGAAATCCGGTGCGATTTCCTGAATATTTCGGTGCCTCAGCGTCACGGTCACGGAGCTAACCACCAGCGGAGTCCGTTACATAAAACCCGTCACAATCTCGCTGAAGGGTTTTTTTTAAATAAACGTTTCCGTCTCATACGAGTGTCAGCTGTTTTACTGTGTATTTTGATGGCGTTAATACGAAATATCGGGTGAAGACGGGCAGTCATTAAAGATGGAGTAATCACGAATTAGGCAATGTTACTAATCATCTCCAGAGTCCCCCAGCTAAGATTCGCAGGCTCACAGTTGCCAGTGCCGGATGGTCTTGATTGGAACTCGCACTCGCGATTAGGTATCAGAACCATAAACGACCGGAATGAATTATCAGAGACGGTGGTTGGTACCGGTAGCGTGAAACGTCTTACATAATGCGCTTTTAAAGATTTCTTTACCATAGGCCACGAGTTGTCTCCCCCGCCCACCCCGGTAGCGTGAAACGTCTTACATAATGCGCTTTTAAAGATTTCTTTACCATAGGCCACGAGTTGTCTCCCCCGCCCACCCCGGTAGCGTGAAACGTCTTACATAATGCGCTTTTAAAAAAGATTTCTTTACCATAGGCCACGAGTTGTCTCCCCCGCCCACCCCGGTAGCGTGAAACGTCTTACATAATGCACTTTTAAAGATTTCTTTACCATAGGCCACGAGTTGTCTCCCCCGCCCACCCCGGTAGCGTGAAACGTCTTACATAATGCGCTTTTAAAGATTTCTTTACCATAGGCCACGAGTTGTCTCCCCCCACCCCACACTATCAGCTTCTTTTTTTTTTTTTAGGTTCAAAGAAATTTTATTTAAATTTCGATTAGTAACAAAAATTGATAATTTTTTTTTAAAATGAAAACTTATGGTCTTAAAGCTATTAATCCCACTCCTTTGTCGTCTCTATCTCTCTCTTTTTTTCTCGTTTTCCCTCAATTTAAAACCATGGGTGTTCTGGGATAATCTCTTCCTAGTGTTTGTTTATTTTTAATATGGAAAACCCAACCTTTTATTCAGTACCCGCAGAAAAGTGTCGACGCACTTTTGGCCCCTCTTCTTCGCGCAAATATGGGGATAAATATAAAGAGTACCGCTGGTAAATAAGACCTAAAAGAAGCATAAATACGAAGTATTAACAACAGTGAATTTACCATTCTTTAAATAAAGAAAAGCAAGCTTATGGAAGCCATCAGGATGTAAGCAAAGAAAATATATTTCTCTATTGCTGCGCAGTCGTAAGCGTGTTAATTAGTATTTTAATATTTCTGTATTACAGTTACAAAAATTGGCTGAACGTTACAAAATGGAGACAACGGAGAAGCACGTTAAAGACTCGTCCATTAATGAACGGCTAATATCGGGGATGCGAGCTGATGCCAAATGTGATAACCTTGACCAGAGTCATCGGTTGGGCTAAGATCTTTTAGGCTTTCCAACCGAGGTTATCGTGGTTTGCAATATTATTCCACCCGCCCTGCGCAGCTTGCTGCGGTCCATTACTCTCAGACATATTCCATGTTCGTTTTTTTTCTCTTTCTGGAAACTCCGCCGTCTTCTTTCTTGTCCAGACAGGACTTCACGAAGATGCTGACGGAACTCCGCGGCTTATATATGAAACTGTCTATCTGGCGTTTTTGTGTATTAGAGTGTTCGTTACCTGATTTCTAATATGTCGAAATGGTTCTGGCGGCCACTCGCCTCCTCTAGGTCCATTCATGTGCACTATTATCAATTAGGTCTTTGGCTGGCTGGTTACTCCAACGCCATTAATTTCTCATAGAGTTCAGCCTCGATTCCTGTAAATCAAATTTGGAAAGTGATTTCTCTCCCCGATCTGCTTTCTTGTCGACAGAACCTCTTTTTTAAAAAAAAATTCTCGCTGACAACACGTTACGAAACCCTAGCTTTTCTCGATCTCTCTCATATGCTGTTCCCCTTCTCTCTCACTACTGCAGTCTCCACTCATCTGTCGTGGGATATTTCACGACTTGGAACTATCGCGTTCCGTTCATTGGACCTACGGGTGGACGTTCTCAAAAATGGGTGAAAGATGCCTCCAATTCTATTGGCCGACGGCGTCTTTCTTTGTACCTTTTCTGTTGATCGATAACTGGGCACAAAAAATCGATATATTTAACACATTTCCTACATACTAGCAATATATATAATATATATATCTAATTTTTCAGATGAAAGTTCATCTTTAATCGCAAATTTAAGGAATCAAAATCCCATCTTTACTTAGCGTTTACACCAACTTCACTCATTATTTAATACCGTGTAACCAACCAACACAATGACTGTTTCCTTCTGTTGGTCATTAAAGATGAAGTAGTCAGCTTTGTCAGATGGTATTTGACTTGTCCACGACTAAGCGCATTTAATGTCTGTTTTGCTGTTACATTTACTTTCCAAAACATACAGGCCATTTAAAAATTTCTTTCTTATTGTTGTGGGAGTGTATTTTGTTCTCTTCCAGCTTGTAACATTATATATAGTATATAACAAATAAAAACTTAAAAGTTGTAAAGGTTTAATGAAAACAAATCCCTGGATTTGAAGCTTGAAGTTCCTGTAAATGTGTTCAGTATTTTGACGTCAATCAAATTAAATGTCAGATTTAAGTTATATTTAAAGATGTAGTATTATTGGCTGGGCCATCACACTAGCGGGGTTCCTCCCCCCTTCACCACCCGCTAACAAATGGTAAATGAAATCTAATTGGCCGGGTGAGGCTCAAGAACAGACCCGGGCCAATTCTGGCACGGCAGGGATTCGCAAGATACGCGTAACCGGTGTCCACCGACGAACATTCTCCGGTTACAATCTGACCGTAGCGTGAAATGTTCCTCCACGCCGATTTGTCGAGCGTCTCTTACCCGTCCGCATACATCCCTCATCTTATGATTTTTTTTTTTTTTTTTTTTTTAAAGACTGAGAAGGATTTCATTGCGATCCGTCCAGGCTGCGAACTCCTTTTTTGAATTTGCAAGCATCGCAACTATATAGAGTTCCGGGAGATCCGCCCTCCCAGCGACCCCTTCGTCCGAGGCGCCGGTGTCGCTCCCAATGTCTCCCTCGATGCGTCAAATGGACGAAAGCAGGGGCTTATCAAAATTCAGCGGGCTGCGCTTTTCTAAACCGATAACTGAACACGTGGAGGGCTTCCGGAACTCCCATTCTTCAGCGCCGAAATCGATGTATCGATTCCTCTCCTCTTTTTTTTTTAAATTTACTCTTTGAAACTCGTAATTCCATTATCCCAACCTGTTGCCAGACGCCCATACCAAATTAGGAGGGAGAGGAAGCTGGTCTCCCGCAAACATGGCTGCTCCATTTCGTAATTAATTTCAATTATGTACCGAGGAATCCTAGGCCCTGGTAAACAGAATTAATTTCGACGCGAACACTTCCCCGGTGTTCGGCCAGACTTTCGGGAGACACCCAGGTGTTGCGTTCTTGTTTGCTTTTCTTTCTTTTCTTCATTATTGTTACTGTCGTTCCTTCCTATATATTCAAATAAGGTTTGGCAGTTTTTCTAGCATTTTAACCCTGACAATTCCCACACACCCACCACCACCCATTCTTTTTTTTTTTTTTTAAAGAAAAAAGGAAGTGGGAGACTGAGGGCAGATTCGTTTTCTACTCGAGACAAATTAGCTTGGCTCGGAGTTAATCTATCTTCTCGTTTATTCATTTAGCGCCTAACCTTTCTTCCCTTTCCCCAGATGGATTAGAACGAAAAGCGAAGAGAAAGACTTCTTTTTTTTTTTAATAACGATACCATTTATCGACTGATTTAGTGACATCTGGTAGCGACTGTGGACAACGGAATCCCGACAGTGTAACAACCCTGGGATCGCATCTTCATCGGGATGTATAACGGCCCTACGTATCACAAAATTAACAGCGGAAAGAGGGAGAGAGGGAGATATGACGTCAGTATAGAGAGAGAGATGGCGTCAGTACAGAGAGAGATTACGTCAGTACAGAGAGAGATGATGTCAGTATAGAGAGATGACGTCAGTATAGAGAGATATGACGTCAGTAGAGAGAGATATGGCGTCAGTATAGAGAGATATGACGTCAGTAGAGAGATATGGCGTCAGTACACAGAGAGATTACGTCAGTATAGAGAGAAATGGCGTCAGTACAGAGAGAGCTGATGTCTGTATAGAGAGATGACGTCAGTATAGAGAGAGAGATATGACGTCAGTAGAGAGAGATATGGCGTCAGTAGAGAGAAATATGGCGTCAGTATAGAGAGATATGACGTCAGTAAGAGATATGGCGTCAGTACACGAGAGATTACGTCAGTATAGAGAGAAATGGCGTCAGTACAGAGAGAGCTGATGTCTGTATAGAGAGATGACGTCAGTATAGAGAGAGATTACGTCAGTATAAGAGAGATATGATGTCAGTATAGAGAGAGATATGACGTCAGTATATAGAGAGATTACGTCAGTATAGAGAGAAATGGCGTCAGTACAGAGAGAGCTGAATGTCTGTATAGAGAGATATGACGTCAGTACAGAGAGAGATTACGTCAGTATAGAGAGATATGGTGTCAGTATAGAGAGGATATGACGTCAGTATATAGAGAGATTACGTCAGTATAGAGAGAGATATGACATTAGTATAGAGAAAGATGGCGTCAGTAATAGAGAGATATGGTGTCAGTATAGAGAGAGATATGACGTCAGTATAGAGAGAATGGCGTCAGTACAGAGAGAGCTGATGTCGGTATAGAGAGATGACGTCAGTATAGAGAGAGATATGACGTCAGTAGAGAGAGATATGGCGTCAGTAGAGAGAAATATGGCGTCAGTATAGAGAGATATGACGTCAGTAGAGAGATATGGCGTCAGTACACAGAGAGATTACGTCAGTATAGAGAGAAATGGCGTCAGTACAGAGAGAGCTGATGTCTGTATAGAGAGATGACGTCAGTATAGAGAGAGATTACGTCAGTATAGAGAGATATGGTGTCAGTATAGAGAGAGATATGACGTCAGTATATAGAGAGATTACGTCAGTATAGAGAGAAATGGCGTCAGTACAGAGAGAGCTGATGTCTGTATAGAGAGATATGACGTCAGTACAGAGAGAGATTACGTCAGTATAGAGAGATATGGTGTCAGTATAGAGAGAGATATGACGTCAGTATATAGAGAGATTACGTCAGTATAGAGAGAGATATGACATTAGTATAGAGAAAGATGGCGTCAGTATAGAGAGATATGGTGTCAGTATAGAGAGAGATATGACGTCAGTATAGAGAGATATGACGTCAGTATAGAGAGAGAAGACGTCAGTATATAAAGAGATTACGTCAGTATAAAGAGAGAGAGATTACGTCAGTACAGAGAGAGATGAGCGAGTTGTTCCGTACTTGGAGAAAACAATTCGAAAAACATTAAAACGTGACATACATTAACAGTAAAAGCATCTAACTAATTAACAATCTTTCAAATCGCCGCATCCAAAACTGCTTAGCAACGAAAAGGTCGAAGTTTGGAGATTATGATCTCATGCCATTTAAATACTTCAAGCTATAAAACATCTACTGAAACAAACCCTGATGATAGAGAAATATTATCGAAACGTAATAGTTCTATGACGATCAGTAACGTGATTGGAAATATCCGAACTAAACTGCTAACTTCTGTTTGTAGCTTTATTTCATATATACATAAAAATGCAGGGAATCGTATCATAATTCAGAAATAAAACAGACCTGAAGTATCTTAATTTTTACCATCAGTGATAAAGATAAAATGGACTCTGTGATCGTCCGTCTCAGCAGAAAGACCGATGTTTTTGTGTTTTTTTTAAAAATAATAATTAATTAGAAGAAATGAAAAGCCTTCGTTGCCAAAATGGAAATAATGTATCTATAATGGGACAGACTGTCCATTTTATTTTTACTGGAAACGAGAATAAATGTGCACATTCATGGAAATAGATGAACTTCGATTCTTTCTTGCTGGTGGTTTGGGGTGGCGGCCAGACGGTCTTTCTTCAGGAAGTGCACGACCCGTGCACCCTGCAAACTCAGCTGATCAAGGACCACGGTATCAACGCGAAATTTTACAGCATGGAAACTACGTGACGTCTTATATAAAGTAAACGGTGCCCGACTAGATCATTAGCATAATGGCCATTGCAGCAGCTAAAAGAGAGAAAAGATTAAAGGATATAACGAAATCAGCCAGCGATGGCGCCGTGTGGTTGTAAATGCCATCAGTAGGAACCGTGCGCGTCAGAAGCTGCTGTTCGAATCGATGGATACGGACGGGGTCTCCCTATTTTAAACGACCGCTGTGTTGATGTGGAGATTGTTACGTTGTTTGCTGATATTTCCAGTGGGGCGGGTGGAATTTCCGGGCTGAATGTCAGAGGTAATCCTTCGAGGGCGGCGGGCGCGGTTCGTTTATCGGTTGAATATTCTCCCTAAAAGCATCCCTCCAGAACGTTATCTCTCTCTCTCTCATCTCTCTCTCTCCATCTCTCTCTCTCTCTCTCTCTCTCTCTCTCTCTCTCTCTCTCTCTCTCTCTCTCTCTCTCTCTCTCCATCTCTCTCTCTCTCTCTCATCTCTCTCTCTCTCTCCTCTCTCTCTCTCTCTCTCTCTCTCCTCTCTCTCTCTCTCTCTCTCTCTCCGTCTCTCTCTCTCCCTCCTGCGCCATCTCAAATCGTGGACGCTTGAGCGACTAAGCCAAAATAACTTGCGTTTTGGTTAAGAAATTGAGCTGTATCAGTGAAGGTCCAACACACGTCCAGTCATTGATGATCCGAAGCAGTTGATGCTTCATTCTCCTCTATACGTACCTTCCGATCAGCAGGTGTCTGTCTCCCTGAACAGCCGTGACGTCACTGATTACGAGATTACACACAGCATCCGCTCGTAACTGTAAAGGTATTAATTTTTTTGAAACACGAACCTTCGTATCTTTTGCGTTTCTATCAGCTACATCTGATGTAAGATTGACACCGGCAACTGCAGACATGCTACCGTGAAGAGGTTTCGCTTATAAAACCTTTTCTTTTGTTACCAGGCGAAGACGAGACGAAACGATATCGTATTCCATGTACGATCCTTACCTGTGAAATGTTAGACCAGGTGCGAGATGAGTCGGTGGGAAGTCGTCAAAGGGCAGGAGAACTGTTTGTCATACCGCTGGCGATATTTCGCAGGTGTAGAAGCTGCGAAACTCGGGCTCGTGTTGAAGTTGGCTCCTACTCCTGCCACCGAAAGTTATCCCGCACGATACTTCACAACCCCGTCTACAGAACCAAGCACTCACCCCCTCCGCTCCGATTTCCGTATATTAATCGAACGATCAACGTTCTCTGGACGCCTCTGTGGTAGAAAGGCCGTCACCTATCCTCACGTAAAGCACCGTCTGGATTTCCCTTTGACGGAACCGCTGCAGAAGATGACGCTTTCCAGAATATCTCCACCTCTTGAAGCATAGGTGGCGAAAATACGGCGCCTATTAACTCGCACCGACACTTTCTCACGCAGGAACAGTAAGGCAGTGTCCTGACCGAGTTAAATCGCAGCCTGATGAAGCACGACACCATAAGAATTGCTGTGTGACGTCATCCGGATTTTTTTCTGCTTAGGGGTTATTGTGGGAGGGTTAGGGTTAAGGTTAGGGTTGGAGATGCATCAGTGGGAAAAGAAAAAAAAATCACGTACTTTATGCATATATTTTGGAATTTAACCTTTAATTTATAGGTTTTGAACTCCGAATATTTACTTGAGATTTACTCCCCCCTCCCCCCTCTTCTCTTTTTTTTTTATTTTGTCAGCATAGCTCAGCCAGGGTTCGATTTCCGATAGCAAGCATCTGCTTGGCTGTGTTGACTAAGTTCCTCTCACCTCCCAACGGAAACGTACATAAACCGGTGGGTTTTTTTCCTTCCACTTCAAAACCATCCGCCCCGTCACCGCGCGAAAATAGCTCGAGCAGCGATCGAAGGACTCGATCTTCGAGGACTTGGACGTGAAATAGAATGATGGAGAGATTTGGAGGGGTGAGCGGAGGCGATGGCGAGATGCAATTTTTAGGCCTTATCCCCTTTAGGCGAGTTAAGAAGTTCTCACGAATGTAGTTTCTCGTCAATATAAAAACATTAGATTTCATGCTAGAAGTGTTCAAAAGGAAAGCAAAACACATATAATAATGCACATGTATGTGTGTGTGTGCGTATAGAATTCGCTTTTATTTGCTGGACGTCTTTAGCACGTAGCTGCTGTAAGAAATATTCCTGAGACGTCACCCTTTCCATGCCGTGAGGAGCTTTGCCGATGCTCTCAATCTCTTGTTTCTTGTCAAAGTGCTTCTGTTTTAAATCTCTCGTGATGGAAGCTCGGTTTGAGTGTCTAAAGACAAGTAGCGTTTGTTATTTTGTCTCCTGAACACGGCTCCCAGTTTACAGCAAAAAGGAAATTGCATTCAATTTAAATAAAAGCTTCATCGTCTCGGAGACTCCATCGACGAACTCGCGATGATTTCTTTTTTTAATTTCTGGCCCTTCGTTTAAAACTCCAGCAAAGAGAGGAGGGGGGTTGGATTTTTGTTGTTGTTGTTGTTGTTAGAGTGATGAATTCCTTTGGGAGAAGGAAAAAAAGGGGCAAATAATTCTCGTTAAAGCCCCGGTCTGCCTTACTGCTAATAACTGGCGTTCTGCCGGGCAATTTAATCCGATGTTTTCTTTCAGAATCTTCTATCTTGCATTAGTTTACGAGTTAACCGTCTCGCTTCCTTTCCGAGTCCTCACCCCCCCCTCGCTGGTTCATTCCCTCATTTTCTTTTCGAATAATTCTTTAACGATGACCATTATCGAAATTAATTTAAAATTATTAGGAAATTATTAATTTTTTTTTTTTTTAAAAAAAATATCAACTCGTTCAAAGACCAAAAGAATATTAAAGAGCTTTTGAAATTAACCTAATCATCGAATATCTGTGGCGCTCTGTCAGCTTTTCGATAACCCTTTGAGTGGCGTGTTTAGGGAACGTACCACGTGACAGTTGTCCACATTTGTATTGATCGCTCAGTAGTCAGGAATCGTAGCCGACCATAAAAGCGTGTGGTTTTGCTCGATTTCGTTTTGGATGGCTAAGAGCTGAAGCCACTACGATCAATATATATTTTTAAAAACCAAGTAATATATATGTGTATACAATTTTAACTCTGATCATAATATCCCCCACTTTAACAACTATTTGTATTTGGGTTGTAATGGCAATTTTAAAAATTGCCCAGCCACTCAGAAACTTGATGTAATGGCATACCTGGGTTAAATCTTTAGACCAGGAAGTTGGAATTTTAAATGTAACCTTTCTGACGCATGAAATGTACAGGTGGTAGCGAATAATAAGCGGTCCCCTTCGCTTTCAGCGCACGAGCTGCTTTAAAAAATAGTAGTAAAAGACCGACAGAGTAGCCAAAAGGCTTACTACCTTTATAACTGGAACCGTATTATAAGCATCTCGGTAGGGCTGCAAAGTAGTGAGCCTTCTTCTCTTTTATCAACGTTGTTGGTGACGATCGCACGAATAAGTCATCGCTGGCGCTTCTAAGTAGAATAGCCTCCGCTTTGTTTAGGAAACTGACACCAGGGCTTTCTTCTGACGGATGGGCGCTTTGTTACGTGCCGAAGTCGATACTACTCAAGTTCGAAGAAGGATAAGAACAGCAGGAAGTGGCATGTCGAAAGCCTGGCAGAGGGCAAAAGAACTCGAGTAGTACCCTAAAGTACACAGAGACCTGCACATCTTTCTGGGAAGAGGGTCTCTGTCAGAATTCCACTGCCATGGGCAGCCGTTTACGGCGCTTACTCTAGTGCTACCAGTTCCACGTTCTCCTCCCTGCCAACATTCGTCCCAGGCAGACTAATTTCCCACTTTAAAGCAAATCTTTACAGTTCTGCGGAACCGAAAATAACCATAATTGCGTGAATATGCGTTCTGTGTGCGGAACCAGACTTTTTACCCGATACATAAAGCATTATCAAACACAAGATTTTATTATTAGCTGGCATTTTTTGGATCAAACCCTGATTATGAACCATGGATACGGGAAATAGCAGATCAAGCATTCTTATATCGGCAGCTTTGGTATAATAGACTGTAACCTGAACAGCTATCTACAGAAACTTTTTTTTTCTTTCGATAATGCGCATAATGGCGTAAGGTTAGAATACATTTCTTTTTTACTTGTATCTCCACGTTTTAGCTTAAGCTCAACCTGGGGTCTGTCTTAGAAGCCATTGATGTTATTTTGCGATACTCGTTGTAGACCCGGCTCCAACTGGGCATCTGTCCCCACTTCTAAAAATATTCCAAACTTCCTATCATTTCAGTTGCTACTAAAGAGGGCGGCCCGGAACTAACTAACTTCGTTACCTTCTGTAAATTTGGCTCCACTAACTCTCCTCTATTATCTGACAAAAACTTAAAGGTATGTCAACAGAAGAAACTGATAGAGGAGGCGGGGGTCAAGCGAGAAACATACTTATGAAATCTAGAGGAATGTGAGAGACATTGTTGGTTGATTGTGCCTCTGGATCACCCGCTAGAGGGCGAGACGTTGTTGGTTGATTGTGCCTCTGGTTCACCCGCTAGAGGGCGAGCCTAGCTTTTATGTAACTACGAACAGGAAGTGCATTAAGTCCGCAAACAGTTTTATATTTCGCTCTCATTAGCTTTCGGAATCATTAGATTCGCTGTGACGGTACGGCGAGCATGAGAGCTGGGGTAAAGCGGGTGCGCTCACCATCTGAATCTGGATTTCATCTGCCGATGAATTAATTCCCCCCTCATCCCACCCAGAGAAATGCCTACGAGCAGTAGAAGTCGGTAATGTGCCTGCCAAATCTTCAAAAAGCAGATCCAAGACTAATTCTTTCGCTGACGCGATATTTCTTCGTGTAAATATCTTCAGCACCGTTTTTTTTTTGTGTGTGTTTGTTTCCGGCGGAGTCCTCTACTTTGTTCTGCTCGAGTGTTTTACATCATCTGCCACAAGGATCTGATAGCCGAACGGTCGCGATAGTTAAAGGGAAGCGCGCGGCGTAAGTGGTGGTGGCTTTTCGACTTCTTGTCGCCACGAGGCTAAACGTAAACAAGACGCGAGGAAAAGATTTCTTTTGGAAAACAGAACAGAGCCGTGACAGACATGTAAACTAACCCGAAATCGTTTATGAAGTGGGTGAGTTTCTAAAGTGAAGCGTAATAATGAATAAAGATGCTCTGGTCGGTTTGCGGAACTGTCTGCCTGTTTGTTTATTCTGAACCGACAACGAAACATCTATAATATAGACACAGCTTGTAAACTGTCAAAGAGCAATCTGCTTTATTCTAGTCGTGGAGAGGTTAAGGGATCAAATTTATTGGCCTTATAAGAAATGTGACTAATCTCGACATGATAACTGCCATCAAAGCATTTGCCAACTTTCAGAACTTTACGGCGAATTGTGCATCGATTTTATACTCTAACTAATCTGGTAAACTATCGAATTTTCTTCCTCAAAACTTTAACCAGTTCCATAGACAAACGAAGTTCTGAGTAATTTGCTTAAGGGTTTTATTTCGGTGTTGCGAACGCCAAGACAATAATAATAACAACCTGCGTGACGGGACGTCATTGAGACACGGATTATCGTAATCAGCTTCCGAAGTAATTAGGGCGATCATCGAACTGGAATCATTCGGTGCATTCTAAATCCGAATTAAACTAACCGACCCTAAGAAAATGGCGTAAGTAAAATATCCCTGCTGCTGAATCCACGCAGGGACACCTACTCTCTCTCTCTCCCCATCCCTCTCTCTGTGACGTCTCTCTCTCTCTGTACTGACGTCTCTCTCTCCCCATTTATCTGTACTGACGTCATATCTCTCTCTGTACTGACGTCATATCTCCCCTCCCTGTGCTGACGTCATATCTCTCTCTGTACTGACGTCATATCTCACGTCTCTCTCTCTCTCCATCTATCTGTACTGACGTCATATTTCTCCTGTCTGTACTGACGTCTCTCTCTCTCTCTCCATCTATCTGTGCTGACGTCATATCTCTCCTGTCTGTACTGACGTCTCTCTCTCTCCATCTATCTGTACTGACGTCATATCTCCCCTCCCTGTGCTGACGTCATCTCTCTCTCTCTCTCTCTCTCTCTCTCTCTCTCTCTCTCTCCTCTCTCTCTCTCTCTCTCTCTCTCTCTCTCTCTCTCTCTCGTCTTCCCTTCTATTTGTCTACTGATGTTTTAGCTTTCCATTTACCTTCATTACCAGTACGCGACGCGCTCTGTGACACAATTCACTGGATAAACAGTGCACTTTTTGCATGGTTTTTCAATCAGAAGTAATTATGAAAGAAGCGGCGCGGTGGTCCAGTTGTTAGTTTAGGACTGCCAGCGTTGAGCTTCCCGATTTCAAATCTCCCCCTCCCCCGCACAAGGCTTTTCGCTCTTCTTCCCAGCTGGCCTTGTGGGGGGTTTTTCAGGGTACTCGGGTTTCCTACCTACCAAACTTAGAAAAGATAAGTCTAACAGTGGCCTTTTTATTGGTTATACCGCCGCCATTCACCGGCCGGCCGCGATGATGGTCATACGGTCTTTCAGGGCTTACCGAACCTACGTGTTTGCTCTTGTTCGGCTGGTCAATTGGGTCGGCTCCTTGCGTTGGGACTGATTGGCCTCTTATGGCTTCCGTGCTTGGTTTCGCTGCAAACCCTCCAGTGCCGGGCGCGCAAGTTATCTGCCGTGGTCCGCTATTTCTACAGCACCCCTCCCCAGCTGTTGAACACGGTTTTGCGCGAGATTTTGTTCGAAGTACTCCGGTTTCCGCCTAATGCTGAAAACCAACGGGGCACCTCGACTAGGATCAGAACGCGCTCTCCGCATGTTTATTTACACATCTCTATTCGGATCTGTTTACCCAGTAAATCGGAAACAAATCTTCTCAGCTCCAAATAAAAAGCACATTTTCCAGCAGATATTTCCCCTTTCCTCTCACCGTATTTTGTCCCTTTATCGATCAGAGCGGCGGACCCCATTGTTCATTACGCTTTGATTCCCGCAGAATATTTATCCTCCTTAAGGAAATATTAACGGAATTTGTTTCTTTTGTAACTTTAAGCAAAATGAATCAATAACAATTAATTTGAACCTTATTCCGGAATTTAGCTTTAGGAAAATGCAAATTTAAACAAAATTAAAAGTTATTAAACAAGTTTAAGCCCGACTGTTCAGATATATGCAGCACTTATTTTTTAAAATTAATTTTAGTCATTAATTATTGTTGTCTGTTCGCTTGTTTTTTATCAGTTAAAATCATTCGTGTGGCAACAAATTGCGAATAATCGCTAGATTTATTCTGATGATAAGAAAACCAAAGTTTGAAGCTTCATTAAGCGATTAGATTGGATTTTTCAAAACAGGAACAGCAGAAATAACTTAGACTTTCTGGAATTTCAACAACAAAAAAAAATAAATTAATAATAATAAAGCGAATTGTTGAGAGAATAGGGCGAGAGAAATTACAAAAAAAAATTATTTTTTTTTAAAGTTTAAAGGTGGGGCCGTGGTATAATTGCAAAGATTACGTAATACTCTGATAAGAGGAGGCAGGCGGGAGCTCAAGCCCGGGTAATGAAGGAAAAGGAATCAGAAACGTTAATTAAGGAGAACGTCCACAGATACGAAGGACGGGGAGGGGCGCGCTAGATCTCCCTCACAGAAAGGTTTGGAGGGTGTCGAGCCCTGATTGCGAAAACCAGAGGGAAGAAGCGATCGACGACACCCGACGTCACTATTGAAGCTTGCCAATAACAAGAGTAAGCAGGGTTTGTAGCAGTAAGCTAGTGCCATACCACGTCGTTCGGTGGTTGGTGCGCCACTGGGATAGAACGACTGCAATTAGGCTGTATGCCACCAAAAGGCTACCCAGCAAAGTTCCTTTGTTACCGGAACAAACTGTCAAGCGGCGACACTGGTAACTGCCTCGCATCAAAGAAAAGTGATGCTTAATTAAAATGTCATAGTTTTATGCAGTTCAGCATTTCGAATGTTTTTTTTTTCTTCCTCTTCCTCTTTAATTTGCCTCTCTCCAGCTGCATTTCCTCCCGCCTCTGCGAATGTCGTATTCCTCGAGGACATTCGTTCTGATGCGTCACCCTGGAATTCTCCGCGACCAGTTTCTGCCGTAACGTTTTGTCTATGTCTGTTTACTGATGTAACTATGGCAACCGAACTTTAAAACTCAGTACCGGATGCGTGATCGTTGACGACGGACGTTCCCAGGCAAAGAAAGGGACGTAACTGTTGGCGGGACGAGACCACCTGTAGAAAACAAGATACGGTTTGGAGTCTTTCCGCGGGTTTAACTCGGGCAGAAAATAATTCTTCGACCGGACGCCGATATCGATGATAGATAAAAGAGAGAGTTTCTGGCAGCACAGACAAAAAAAAAAAAAAAAACACACACTGACAAGGGAATTATATCTACGCTGTAAAATGCGGTGTTTAAATTTCACGGCGCAAAGTACTGGGAAAACTCTCAGCAATAAATTTAACTGTATAAAGCTAAAAACAGGAAATGCAGCCTTACTAATAGGCGCCATCCATTATATGCGATTGGTTATGGCTGACATTGGCCTCTGATACCTCGCATTATCGGGTATTATCAACGGCGGGATTATCTTCTCCTGCTTCCAATGGCCAATGTCTACAATAAATTGAGGAAAGCTGTATTTTTCTCTGTTTGTATTAGATTGGCGGATTGCGATGCAGTTACTTATAATTTCACAAGCGAATCCAGATCATGGAGCGCATTCTGCCAGTCAGGTAATTCTCCAAAGAGGATAGATGTTAGCAGTAGTCGATCGAGCTCATTTCGGCGCGAAATACAAGGTAAGATATATAGGCCGACCAAGCGAAAATTTGCGTATTTGTTCTTTCAATGACCGCCTGGTTCTCCGAGACACCACCAGGAGTCCGTGGACCGAACTCGCCATACCAAGGAGGCGGTGAAGAAGAGAAGAAGCCACCACGCTAGCAAGGTACGTCGGGCCCCGATCGGGACTCGAACACGTGCCCTTAAATCTAAAAATCTACCACTAGAACACCGCTCAAGTGCAGAATTACTAAAGTAAACGAGAAATTAAACTTTCCTGTCCAAATTATACATTTTAATTGTATTATGGTGTAATTACAGGCGCTAATAGACCGATTAAGTACGATAAAGAAGATATTTTATTTGACGTGTTTCTAATTTTGGCCGTTGATTCCAGACGTCTTGAGAGATGTCTGAATACCGATAGATTTATGACCAAAGGAACCCTGACGACTGCAATTCCGCCTCGCTGTCTCCTTCGCGAAACCGCGCCTGCGTACAGGCTCTTCGGAAGCTTACCCACAGTTCCGCGGCTCTCGTTCAGTTCTCGGCTTCGAATCGTGAACCGGCCCCTCTGGTGCAGCCGCGTCCGTCCGCCAGATGTCGCCGATGATCGAACGCGCGTCACGTGGTGTGTGGCCTTATCGAGAACGCTTACGGTGTCATTCCGCTTCCGGGTGACGCCACTTCCTTGTGCGCGTGGTTAGTTGTCGAAAGTCACGTGTATATGTGTACACGGCTGCCATAACCACCGACCGCCGACTTCCCGATGAAATAATTCGTCAAACAGGCGGAAGGAAGTTTTAAAATCGTCTCTCTCTCTCTCTTTTTCGTTTTTTTTTTTTCTTAATCGCTGTAATTATTTTGCGCGCGGGGATTATTCCATATGTAAGCGGTTAACGTATGAGATTACCATTTTGCTTAAGAACTGAAATCCGCGAACTAATCCGGGATTTTTTTTACCGGCGCTATCGGTCCTCCGCCTTAAGGGAGGCAACCGGTGCAAGTAGTTTCGATTTTGGATTTGCGCACGCAAATTGGCGAAATGATCTCGGATTAAAGTCTTTGGACTGAAGCCGAGCTTCGACAAAGATGGAGGAAATAATATTTTAACAAAGGGATAAACTACCGAAATTCTCGGCCCCCGTTGTTCCGCCAGGCTGAACGGGAGATTTATGTACATTCACTGGTTTCTGTAAAACGACGCTGGTTCGCTATCCTCTCCTCGGTAATCCAACGCAAATCTGTATTTTCAGTTGTATTTGTTGCTCATCTTTTTTCTTTTTTTTTTTCTCATTTTTAAAATTTTTCTTTTTGAAAATGAAACAGAATATAGTTAACTTATGGCATCATTTTTTTAAAAAAAATTAATCCATCTTGACTCGGGCCTCTTGCGTATCTGATAATAATAAAAAAAAGAGGCGGCAGTTTTGCTTTCCTCTTCCGAACCGAGTCGACTCAGCCTCAAAACCAAACCAGAATATTCTATAATCCCCCGATAAGACGTTCCGATAATCTTCATAATTTTCTGTAATGTCTTCAGGTATTCGCCGAGATAAATTCCATGATCATTTTAACAATGTGGAAATCAATTCCATTATAGGCTTATTAGTAACGGCCGATGAAGATGGCGTACAGTACAAAGACCCGACTGTTCGGACAGCGCGCCCCCTGTCGACATTAACCCGATATAACCGGCGGCTCTCGCGCCTAAATTACCTTTTTTTTAAATATCGCAGAAAAGCCAAATTAGTTACAGACTCTGGTGGAATAAGTGACGTAACTATTCCGAATTTCTAACTCTGTTATTTCTTTTCGATATTTTTCATTGTTCTGGATTCATTGATCTATTTTCCGTTTAGTGTCGTTAATCTGATGCAATGCTTCTGAGCTTGCAAATGTTGGTAATATTTACAGATGAACTCCTTTTTTTTCTTTCTTTCTATAACCGCAGATTTACTGGGTTGGACCATTTGGTGGCGGAGTTACAGCGGGCCTCCTGTACGAATACATATTTGATCCCAGCAGAAGGCGGAAGCCACCACAGGCGCCCCCTAGCGTCGATATAGAAGAAGGTAAGCAAACAGCATCGAACTTTTCTTAAAGTTGTTTTTTTTTTTTTTTTTTTTTTCATCTGCAGTTTCTCTGAGTTCGGGACCAGGCCGATGTATGGGTGACGTAAGATCTATGTCCGGACTGAGTTGGAGAGTTCCCCGACCCTAGTTATGGGCACTCCCATGATGGAGAAATAGGAGGGGGGGTGGTTCGTGGTCAGCTGTCTTAGAAAGAAACTAGTCTACCAGCGAAGCATTGCCATACCTCACATAAATCCTCGTCTGTTTTCCCCTTCGTCCAGTTGCACGGGGTCGGCAAGTCGTGGTGGCCGACTCTGGACGCCCGTCTGGCAAAGCCCAGAGACTGTGGGTAGGATGGATGGGCACAGGCAAGAACGCCGGCTCCTCCTTTGGCCCGGCTGTACAAAATTCGACCTGATGTGGTGTCAGCAGATCACGGAGGGATTTCCTCGTGTACCATCACCCTGTCAGTCTCCAGGTTTCTCCACTGTACCGTTGTCTTTGCTTTATCTGGCACCGTAATCGGCCGTACGGGGAACTTTGGCAGAAAGTCGAAAAGAGAGCGAACAAGAAAACACGGCCAGTGAAATAGATTCAGGCGTGGCATTTCACAAGCTAGCGGGCCGGGCTGTACGGACACAACACACTCCCCTGGCAGAACGTGAGGCCCCTACAATGTTCGCTTTTGGTTCCCGCTGGCTCGCAATATAGTTCTCAACACAGATTCTCGGGGTCAGATCAGAAATCCGGTCGGATGGCCTCCGGAGGCTGCGTGTTGTTCGCTTAGTTGAAGGTGACCAGCTCCGTTCTGGTCATCTGAAAATAGAATTTTGCTCGCAGGTTTTCTGTTCTCTTTCAAACGAGTGCTACACCATAGCAGCCATTAAGAAATAATCAATCGTGCCTACGTTTAAAAATGTTATGTCCTTGTAGCCGCGAGGGGGCGCAACAGATTGACGACGTTTTCTTCACCTGCCGGAATAGGTAAAAAGAGGCTTAGCCACGGTGGACCACTGCTAAGCATACAGGGTCGCCTGGTCTCTAGCGTGACCCATGACAAGAGAACGCAAACTAAGCCGTTTCAGGCCGTCTGGGTTAATGCAGAAAAAAGATGATGATCCAACAGATGTATGTGGTGAAAGCCTAAGCGTATCTAACCCTATTTTTATACTCGATTTCGGCCGGGTCACGATAAAGTTCTTTCATTGGAAAAAAAACCAGTGCCATTGTTGGATTTATTGGCAAACCCAACCATTCAGGATTATTTTATCCGGAATGAGCCACACCAGACCTTTCACTGGAAATTCTCTGATTTCACTTTAGATTTTAAGGATCGGTAGACATTGATACAGGAAGTCCATGGTGTAAGCGCGAAGGTTTTCACCAAAATGGTTCCCAATAACGCACGAGCTGCTCGTCGGATGGCTCCGGTCCAGTCTGCAGACAGCTAACCAACAATGGAGTTGTCGCGGAGCGTTTTCATTTTACACCTCACTGCTCAGAATCTCGTCGTCACCATCTTATTAGAGTCCGTCTTTCTTCGTGTGGCATTTACAGTACCAGAGGAAATGGAATTTATGTATATGGTGTCTGCTGACAAACAAAGACCTGGCTTTGTACAGTTATCGAGTGACGTCTTCCGGGTCATAAATAAAAATGTACAAATGTATGGAACCCCTTAAATATAAAAGACGCATGGTGTAAGTTATTAGGAAAAAACGGATAAATAGCGATTATTCGTCTTGACAAAGGGCCCTGCATTGTACTTTAAATAAAACAGATCATATTTCTAAAGTGGAGTATATCCTCTCTGATACTAGGAAATGTTTTTTTTTGAAAAAAAGTAATAATAATCAGGAATCTATAGAATCTAAGGCGCCTTCAAAGATACTTTTTGAATACAAAAACGCCAGTATGATTTCTGAAACCATTTACACAAATCTGTCCGCGCTATCGCAACCCGGGGTCCATTATGAATTATTTGCGGTTCGCAAAACAGGTTGCCCAGTTCGTTGAATTGTTCCTGCGAGTGGCACTCATAGTCTGTCACCCTTTGCTGCAGAAACTTCGAAACATGTTTTAATGATCAAATGCCGCATTAAAGAGAGCTCCGATTCTACATCAAAGGTACATACAAAGTATTTTCAAAATAAAATTTCAAGGAAACACACTGTATGGCTTCCTTGCCACTAAAAATGTTCGTTCTGACTTATACCATTAATGTTTGCGTTCGGAATCTTTACCATGGCAAGGATCATATTCCGACATTAAAGAACAACATGTATTGAAAACGCTATTGGTTTCAGCAACTGCAGGTTCATGTTCTCTTCTTCATTTTTTACTCGGGGTCGCCTGTACACACAAGTAGATGGCGTAGCAATGATATCGCCTTTAGCACCTGTTCTCAGCAACATCTTCTTAGCCGCTATAGAAGATAGATTTCCCGTATGCACCCACCCACAACTTACCCGGTGTTTACTCTCGTTATGTTGTCGATACATTTGTTGTACTGAAGTATTTTTTGGATTTGGCTAAAGAAACAGTAAACCATCCTCAATTATACTACGAAGACAACTGATGACAGGCTTCCATTCTAGATACTTTGTGCAGCAAGAATTAGACAGGCTCTCTAAACATTGATTACTGTAACAAATCTACTTTTCCTGGATTAACAATGAAATATTTTTTGTTCCTCTTTAAAAAGAATCTCGTACTCGTCGTGATCTATAGAGCATTACACATTCCCCCCCCCCTTTTTTCCCCTAGTATTCAGGCATCAATGCAAAGTTGTTATAAAGTATAATGCTGAATGAAGCTTCGTTCTTTATTCGTGTTCGGTTAACTGCTTTTAGGGTACTGACAGGAGTCAACACCCGGGGTACACAGTTAACAGAGAATATTCCAGACTCACTGTATATAATATCGTAGGTAATGTGTAGAATCCGGTAGGCAGAGCATCGTCGTGGCGAATGCATCTTACAGGTTCATCTCGCAGATGCTCAACTAGATAGAGATTCGGGACCGTACTGCTGTGGAAGATGGCTGAAATAACTGTCATGTTTCTCAAGCCCCGAACGCGCAATGTGGGCGTAGTGGGTGGGAGAATTGCCGTCTCCGAGGTAACAATTCCAATCAGGGTACCGTCGCTGGATACACCTGATCGTGAATGATGCTAGTGTAAGCTTTGGCATTTACTCTGCCTTCTAAAGAAACTATGGGGGCCAAGTCCCCCCAAAAAACCCGACTCCGCCACCGAAGGCTATGGGCTGTAAAGGAGTGGTCGGGGTGGTTCGTCAGACCTGCACCCTTCACACTGCGCAAAGCGTCTTTTTCTGTTGGTAACTGTGATTAGCGGTTTGCGCTAATCCCCTACTGCCACAGTCCATTGTTACCGGATTCTTCGCGAGGTACGGCTGGAGGTGGGTGGATTGTCTCGAGCCGAACGTCTGTCATTTGGTCTACTGACTGGTGTCTGCTGCCTTGTATAATCGTGTTTCGCTTCACCATATCTTTGCGGTTACAATTCGCTGGAGCATCAGACATTTTTTCTTCTTCCATTGCTAATAAACCCTGAATGACCGATGTTTTGGAACAGCCAACCAACGAAACTGTCTCGGCCGCCGTGGGACCTGATAGTCGAGCGTACGTCATCGAGCCTCGTTCTAGCTAAATTCTCCTGCCTTTGTCCATATCTGCCAGACTGACTGCAAATGTGCTTGAGAAAGTCAAGCGTAGAGCTGTGTCACATGTCTTAGGTCAGGCCCAAATGTGAAAAGACACAGATTTAAATAAAGGGTCCGGCCGGTGTTTTGTGTGTGTGTGTGTGTGTGTGTGTGTGTGTGTGTGTGTGGTGTGTGTGCAGAGAAACAATTAACCGCAACGCACAAAAATGAAAAATTTTGTGAATAACTTTGTTCAATCTCAACATAAATATAACTAACCCAAGGCAGTGGGCTCCTTGTTTTAACGGGTGTTGGTGGTGAACTTCACCCGATTAGCCCTTTAATTTACACTGGTGGGGCCGGTGAACAGATTTCTCACGAACATCGTATGAACATGAAGCGCAGTTAATATATACGCGTCTTCCTGTAAGGTTGCGTGTTTCCGGTTCATTCGTCCAGAAGAGGCAGCGGTTTGTATGCTTCCGTCTGCTTAATACCACGGTTCGCCAAATTCTCGTGACGGTTCATTGGTTAGGAGTTGCTCGCGTCACGCCCACCAAGAAAGCGATGACCCGTTGCGGTTCCACTCCTGTTGGAATCCTCTGATGTTGATTGGTTGAATCGATGGAAGTATCGCCAATTCTCAGCTCCGTCTAGCGGTTCTTGACCTTTGCCCTCACGGTGTGGGGAAAAATTGGAAAATGCTTTTTTAAAAATGAAGAAAAAAAAACATTTGCAAAGGCGGATCTGTTTCAGCTGAAATAATAACCTCAAAGTACTTTCGGTCTGACTGTTCTACTTTCTCTGACGGTGGGGGGCGCTGTTTCCATTGCAATTTCTTATTGTGTGTTGGGCTGTTTATGGTGATGGCGTTATTGCCACGTTTTCCCGTTAGAGGGCGGTATCCTGCACCACGACGGCCCGGCACTGCTGAAAGCCTCACGAGAGGACTTAACCTTTAGATGTGGGAGGAAGGAAGGTCATGCTGCCGTCTGGCAAAGAGGGGCGAGACGAAGCCATGCCAGGAAAGTTTGTAGGCTTGCCAGACCAGGCCGACCGCGACCGAGAATCGAACCTTGGCAATCTAGTATCCGAACTACTGGGCCACAGGCCGTTATGAGTGAGCGCAACTCGAAGATATGAGGCGCAGTGACGCTGAGATCGTTAAGAAGATAACTTGGGTTGGTTACAGGAGGTAAGCCCTGCTTGTGTGCTCTTAATTAGCGTCAAACTATACGCTAAAAATGGTTTTATAAATGCTTCTGTAAACATTGAAGCTTCTTTGTTATGCTGCGTTGACAGAGATCTAATCATCACGAGTTAGAATAGTTTAATGTGGGCCGGCGATCGCGATATTGTTTCAGCAGTATAGATTAATCGCTTCACTCGCTTCCATGTTAAGACATCGTGGTGACGTCATACATCTTGCGTCTCCGAGCTCTTGTGTAAAAAGGCTTTCCGTTGGCTGTCTCGATGGTTTTTACCGAAATCTAACTTATTTGGCAGCTGCTTCAAGCAGACCACCGTTATCGCAAAATCAACGGAATTATTTTTTTTAAAAAAAGGAAGTTCTTTAAGCGTTTAATGTCAGGAAGTTTATGGTGGTTTGAACTCTCTCGATCGAGAGAGGCTCTCTCGCTCTCTCTCAATCTCTCTCTCATCGATCTCAGCTCTCTCTCTCTCTCGCTCGAGTCCGCGAGATCTCGAGCTCTCTCTCTCTCTCTCTCGAGAGAGAGCTCTCTCGCTCGCTCCCTCGCGCGCGCTCTCCGCGCTCTAGCGTCTCTCTCTCCCCACTAATCTCTCTCTCTCTCTCTCTATCTCTCTTCTCTCTCTCTCTCTCCTCTCTCTCTCTCTCTCTCTCTAGAGTGACATCATTCCCGCTCGCCTTTGTACTGACATCAATCCCTCGCTCCTGTCGTGTACTGACGGTCATATCGGCTCTCTCTCTCTCGAGATCGCTCTAGAAGGAGAGTCCTAGCGCCAGCGCATCTAGCGAGACAGCTCCTCGATCTCGATGCGCGAGTCGACAGCGACAGCTCTCTCGAGTCGAGACGCTCTCTCTCTCTCTCGCTCGATCTCTCTCTCGCTCTTCTCGATCTCTCTCTCATCTCTCTATCTCTATCTCTCATCATCTCCATCTTCTCTCGCTCTCTCTCTCTCTCTGCTCTCTCTCTCTCTCTCTCTCGCTCTCTCTCTCTCTCTCTCTCTCTCTCTCTCTCTCTCTCTCTCTCTTCGTGTTGAAGCAAAAAACTGATAAAATTATCCAAAATAACATTGCTTTTCTAACATTATTTTGACGATGGACTACAACAAATTGTTTGTTGTTTTTTTACTGCATTCAGATATGACGCAAATTTAAGACATTATTAAATGAAATAAAGTTTACAAATTGAATATATTCTACCATCTGACCATAAATATTACAAATTAAGATGTATCACTAAAGTCATATAAAACCTTACAAAAGGTTCTTTGTTTCAAATTTCTTGTTACTATAATTTTTAAAGCCATTATGGGCGATACATCTCTGTAAATGTTTTTTTTTCTTTTTTTGTACATCAAATTTCCTTTGAGAATAGTCATTGAATACCTCCATCCTCGAAATATAATGGCATTAAAATGCCACTAGAAGAAGCTGTTTATTGCGTTTCCATTAATGTCAAGAAAATGTGATAAACAGCTGACCAAAGTAGGTTATTTTCCTCATTGGAGACATTGGAAGTAGATTAACCAGTTTTATACTGCACATGCCTTGGCAATGACGTTAGTTATAGATATTTCAAATTTCTAACTTTTTACTCGTCTTAAGCATCAGCTGACGCCTCCTGCAGATGGAATGATTTAATCCATATCTAGCGCTTTTCTACGATCCTCTGCATGAGGTTTTGCTATTTATTCTCCGTTGGAGACTGCCACGTCTGTCTTGTCATTTTACTTTCAATTTTATTATCAGATAGCAGTGAGATTTTGAATTCTCGATTTTAGAATCGAAATAAAAACTTTACAGAACTGTAAAATAATTTAAAATGCAATTACAGCGCTAACCTTTCCCAAACCAAAGATTCCCCATAACGTGTTAAAAATCGAACATATGACTTAAGCTTCTGCAGACCGGGAGCAGCACTTCCCAGTGATGGCGATGGTAAAAAATTGGCGAAGAATTCAGACATTCCCTCCACTGGTCATCTAGTAAAAATAGAATGGAATTTCTTTGGGCAGATTTTTAATGTAGAGGGCTTATGCTATTAGCTAATTAACAATTCTTTACATATATATATATTTTTTTTTAAAGTTAATTGTATGTTTATGTGTAATGTAACTCTTTCTCTGACATTCTGTTTTTAAAATAATTTTATATAATTTAGAAACATGAAAACATCGGATTATTATCACAAAAGGATTAAACATAGAATCGTGCTGATAATCGCAGATTAGTTGCTTGGTAGTGCAGCTATTCAATATAACGATGCGCATTTATTTACTTTTTCACTTGATATCTGAAAGCGAATTTTTTTCGTTTACCGAAAAATCTATTTTTCGGAATCAGCGAAGCAGCTTGCAGAGGGTGGGAAAAAAAGGAGGAAATTAATTTTGGTGGGTGAGGGAAATTGAAATCCCAGGAAAAATGCGCTGACAGATTTGGTCGCCTTTATTGGAAAGGTGGGATAAAGAATTGATGCGGTGAGGGAGGGTTAGCGTGAGAGAAACGGAGTGTTAATAACTCCTACTTGGCTCGGTGGCGCTGCCATTGCCAGACTTTTTGGTGAATTTATCTGATTTTTGTACATTCTGAGAATTCACTATCATTCTTGTCATTATTATTAGTATTAGTATCCCGCGTAACGGTTTATCCAAGCTCTCTCTCTCTCTCTCTCTGCCTTTATATCTTTACGGCTGAAGTGCATTAAGGTAGTAGCAGTTTACCGATATCGCAGTATTTACAGAAAGCACGCAGTTTTTCTTCTGATGGTAATAGCCGCACTGACTAATGAACCATCGTTTCGGAAAGGCTGTAAAATTCCGTACATCAAAGGAACTTCTGAACACTTCGTTTGAGCCCCCGTACGGACTCGCAACATTAAGAAATCGGCTAACACATCGGGGACCCGAAGCAGAGCCCGCCCATCTGCCAAAGTTACAATTTTCTCCATCGCTTGTGGCGGTGATGAGAGGAAAGATGGCACCAGGACTGGAAGAACAACAACCGAAGATCGGACGGTGTTGCGTGGTCACGGGACCGCCCCGTGTTGACGCTAGTAAAATATGGGCACTGATAGGGAGCCTTAAATATCTAAAAGAGATGGAGTAATTGGTCAGTTGCCCCCGTGTCACAGCGGGCTACAAGGATGCCAAAACACGTACGTACGCCAGTTAACATCGTTGGACTTAAAAGCACTCCCAGGCGATATCCGCCTTCATCAGTTCGACTGCTGCTATTAGCGAGAACGGAGATGTCAAAACCAACCTCACCTGATGATGATTCATGTTTTACTAACTGTGCAGTCATTTCTACGATTTACATACAGGGCTATACAGTTACTTTACATAAGCCGCGCATACAGCTTAACAGAAAAAATTTCTAAAGTTTACCTTGATTATATAGCGAGGCTGCATTATAAAGAGTTTGTTTTTTTTTCCTCTTTTAAAGAAACAACTTCACTACAATTTTATAGAAATAATTCCATTTAAATAGCATAAAACATTTAGTTATGTTTTTGTAAGCGGATTAAAACTAAATTCATCCATTGAAATCGATTTCTTAGTTTCATTTTGTGTTCCCTTCCGGACAATTTGTTGAAGATCTCAGCTCCGTAGGAAATGAACGTCAAAATGAAGGATCTGAAGTAAAATCCAAAATTAAAAGTAAAAAAAAGAAAGAAAGAAATTGAATTTTTTGCATGTTTACAATTACCTTAAATTTCTACGTTTTAAATTACCCGTCGCCGTATTTCTATGTAACAACAATATTAGTTCTAAATTTCCAAAATCAGTACATTTAGCCTGAATGTATAATGAATTAGGTACAACTCAACAACAAATGTTATCGTTTGTAGCATTTTGAAAAATAAAATTTTCTGGTTTTGTTAGTGGCTCAGTAATTTATTCCCTTTACGTTTAAGATATCAAAATTGCATTTTTTTTTTCAGTTCCGGTTCCGGTCACGATGCCCCCCGTTTTTCTATGTATTCAGTATGGATAATTCTTAGTGGTATTTCGGTTTACTAATGTTATAATAGTCATTACATTTTGTAAAGTTGTATTCTCTAGCTGTCTTGGCTCGTGAAAATCTGTGGTAGTGTCGTTCACGCGGGGAAAAAGATGGTAGTTGACGGGCGAAGCCATTTTCTCCTCGCGCATGACGCCACCTGCTGGTTGGCAGTGCATCTGACGGCGAGCGAAAAGTACGAATACCTCCGCTGACGCCCATAACTGCGGACTCACGAATGGGATATCTCGGATATTATGCGATTAATCAATTATTAGAGCACGTGCTGACGTGTAAACGAAGGCGATGTAATGGCGGACAACAGAAATAACATGGAGAGAATTTCGAAATACCTCGCTACTTGTTCCAAATATCTAGATATTTCTATTTGATTCTTTCCTTGTGCGGCCAATTTTGCAATTGCGTCTTTGTACTGCGGGACTCTGGAGAACTCTCGGCTTTAGTCCAGATCCGAGAAGCTTTGTAAATCCCCATGAGGTGAGACTCATTAGTCCAGCTTAGGGAAGATTAGTCATGGATGCGCGCTGCCTCGGCTGGCAGTGGTAGCCCACACTAGACTATTGTCGTATACGAATATTTCAGTCGCAGTGTTTTATTATCCCTACCCCTGATGTGCGCGATAAATGGTAAGTTTAGTCTTCTCTTGGCTTTGTTTGCAACGTTTTTCAAAATTTGGCTTGATTCACTGGCTGCACTGAGTGTTCTACAGCATTGTTCACTGTGAGCATATTAGTGCTAGTCTTTGGATTGGCATCGAGTTTTCTCCCCTTAGACCTTTTCTTTTAAAAAAAAAATTCCTCTACTTACGTTCGTGAATTGTGCTCTCTACTTGGTTGCTTTTTTTGTCCATACTGTCATACCAGCATATCCAGCAGATTTATTTGTTTCCGGCGGTACATCTTCGAGTCCACTCATATGCGCGATGATTTGTAGCGGGCTCAGAACACTGCCTTGTGATGTCCCCTTTCTGAATGGAGAATGTTCTCAAACCTGACGCGTATATGGATGGACTTGGGGAAACCAACTGTTCATAGTATTGACTTTCCAGAGATTTGTGAATCCAGTAAACACCTCGAACTTTTTCTCTTATGAATTGTCTGAAGCAGCAGCGACCACTGCAAGAGAAGATTTAACTGGACTTTCCTGGAAACAGTTACTCGTCTCTGGCAACAGCTGGAAACGTTGGCCAACTGCAGCGTGTTTCTCGCTATAAGCCATTTGGATTCGGTTCCTTTTGCTGTTGGCGGCTGACCGTCGACGTAGTCGCCTCTGCATCGCCGTTTCTGTTAAGTTGCCGACCTTTTTGTATACTTGGTGGTTTGCTCGTTGTCCGGGATTTATTGATAATATCTAACATTCGTTAAAGCTTAGCCTGGGTTCTAGATGGTGCCAGGGCCATGAATGGAATCAGAGGAAGAAAGAGCCTGATTATGTGTTCTGTTTGACTATTTTTACGGGAAACTTGGTATCTTTCATTGGGGAGATGGTGTTCAAATCGCTTATCTTTTTTATGTCCTGATCTCTCGGCAAAGGCGATGTTTCATGTTTTCAGGGAAGTCTGGTCTCTCTGTTGGGTTATTTGGCAAGGAAATGAGCAGATCAGTTCGGGTTTGTCGCTTGTATGCCTTCTTCATAGGTGAAATTCTGTCAGATCATTGCTTTGGCTTGCTCGTCCTTCTAAGTTCTTCATTACATTCGAAAGTTGCAGTCACTGTCGGTTGAACCTCCGGTAGCGCTCCTTTCTCTCTGCTGCATTGTCTTGGTTTACCTTAGCTCCTGCACTTGTAACTTGTTATCGTTTCCTTTGGCTCTGATAACTGAGTCTGCCCTGTCTCTTGTTTGGCTTCTCGCCTTTCGTGTTAACGAGTCCGTCGATGTGTAATTTGGTATGTGTAGATTTCTCGTACTGCGGTATAGATCGTCTTGCTGAGTAGGATACAGCTAGCTTCGGCGAATACTCAGCACCCAACCTCTCTGTTATGCTGCAGAAGTTTCTTCTGAAGCTCCATCGTGAGCTGTAAACAGTTCATTTGGCTTTTCTGAAGTTTCATTCTAATGTTCTGTTCCCATTTGTGGCACATGCAATCAGCGCCAGTGTTGTACCTTTAAAATTGCCACTGTAAGACTAATTACTTTTTTGGTAACCCCTCTTTTTTGACAGGTATGTACTAGGTGCTTTGGAAGGCCACAAGGTTCATGTCTGTACACAGCTCATGGAGACACCGATCTTCAGGGTCGTCTTTTCTGATGATGGATAGTAATTCATATCCTATAAATGATCCTATTTGTATTGTTTTGTTTCTTGCGGTGCTGCAAAATCCTTGTAGCTACGACGCACGAAGATTCCCAGTTTACTTCTCTTTGGCTAATTTAAGACCATCAGTATTCATTTGAAGACTTTTTGGGACTAATAGCTGATTGGCATCTAGGCCGCCGCCCTGCTCACCTTACCTACAGGAAGCGGTGGGCATGATTTACGTTTTCTGATTGGATAGTAAAAGGGCGCCTCCTGCTGGTGCTACCGGCGATTAAAACCTTCCCAGTATCCCTCTTTTGTTGCGTCTACTGATTCCTCACACCTGGACAAGGAAAACAGGAAGTACTTCAGTCTGGAAACGTATACGGCTCATGTAAAGCAAAACAAACGTTTATTACAGACTTTCATTACTCGAGAACTTCTCGGCCGGAATTCGTTTGTTCTGTGCTTTGGTGAATTATTTAATCGGAAATTCTACGTCTATGAACTTGGCCAAATTTAACAACTTATCTGGATCAGCGCCATATTTTTTTTTTTTTTAAAAATAATTTTCAAACGCTTCGCGATTCGTCGTTATTGAATCCGATCAGACGTGATTCTGTATTGTTGTAATGTTACTTTCTTCGGCCAACAGCCATCTTTCAAGTAGATCTTTATGATTGACAGCTGATCGAAGTAGTTTATTACAAAGCCGAAATACATCAAGAAGCGTCGGCAGCTAATCGAAGCGGTCTTTTCTTAAGCTTCGTTTACTCTTTCTTCTGGTATCGATCTCTCTGTCATCCGAATAGAGTATTAATTTTTCTTGAATTTAAAATCATTTTGAAAATTATATCGGATGACTTTAGATAAAAGAAACTGAGATTAAAGATGAAACATCATTTTAAAGCCAGCGGGTAACACTAAATCGCAAGCGTTCTGGCCAGTCTCTGATTCATTAGTTATATCTCTTGGAGTATGTGGTTTGGGCAGGAAATCATGTACTCGAGGTGCTGATGACACCTTAACGAAGGCTTTAGGAGGTATTAAGAACACTTAAGTGTATTGGTCAGTCTAAAACTATTAGTAATATACAAAATCTTTGATGAAAGATGTTTTGGCTGTTTGATTTTGTGATGACATGATTTGAATTTTATGGAACCCTTCCTGCGAATATATACTGGCACAGCATACATTAGTAGGGTTCATATAAGAGAACGTTCTTGATGAGACATTAGGAAATATATTTTCGTAATGATGAAGTATCTACCTAGCACCCTGCTCTCTCACGGCCGAAAGATGTGTTTGCATGTATCTGTTATATGTTTATTAAGAATTCTCTACATCATTTAGCCAAAAAACAGTTAGAAACGATTTTTTTTTTATTTTAAACAAAGCAAATATTTATATTTTAAAAAATATATATATACTTCAATAAAATAGTATGCACCCTAAATGAGAAGAAGCTTTGACCGAGAACGTAAGCGACACGGGTGTTTTATTTATTTTACGCACCTTACACCGATCCTTATAATAACGGGTCAAATTCCATCCATTGCAGTTCGCTACTCGGGCTGGGACACACCTCAGACAGATGTTGGGGGACGGAGGACACGAAGAAAGCCTCCAGACACTGATATATTTGGCACCAATTCCAAAGATGAAAAATAGTGGCACAGGTAAGATAGATAGATAAAGTACAGAATCGCAGGTGTACACGGACGGCAAAAGAGTCGGGTTGAATAAAGAGGCATTTAAAGATGCGGGAGTAGCGCTTGGCTCCTGCTGAGAGAAAAAGCTAGGAGTAATTATTGACTAAAACTGAGATATTTACTACTTCACTGCCAATTCTCATAACTGTTGAGGTCAAAGTAGAGAGTTATAAGTTGCTTATTTTTTGTGCAGCTGAGAATAAATTAGACATTTAATACAGTGACATCGGAATAGTTTTTAAAGGGAATTCCGTATGGCTGGGATGGGGGGAAGACAGAGGGGGAAAGATGAGCTAGCTGACCGACGCCTAGAAGGGAAACATGTTGATAGATCACGAACTCACTAACGGGTAGAAAATTCCATAGGTATAAACTATTAATTAAGTACAATGTATCAGTAAATGATTTGAGATCAGAGTCTTGATTGATTAACTACACCAGATGAAAGTGAAAAGAGAGTATTAATTGACAGGTTGTCCGTTTAGCAGTGGAATGTCACGAAACAATTCCTCGTTTGGAGCCGAGAAGGTAAGGAAAGCAAAAGGGAACTCAAAGTCTTGGTTGCTGACGTGGAAACAATACTGAGATGTTCAGACCGTCGTAAAGCTCACTCAGAACCGTGTGATGAAGTTTTCGCAATCAGCTTCTGCCATGCACTAAACCCGACGTGTACTGCATTTTTACGTTTTATCCTACCGGTTTCTTGTGTGATGCGATTATCACTAACTAAATAATCTGGATTCGAGACAAGCTCCCAGTGTAATCGACCTCGCCCCGGGACCGAACGTGGGCGCGTTCCTTCCAGGAACTCCGGCGGAAGCGGCCGCCAAGCGTTCGGTTAGAGACAGCCTGGCATCTTCCGGTAGTAGCGATGCAATGTGGGAACGATTTCGTTCTCAGCCGTCGGTGGACAGAAAACCGGTGATCGACAGAACAGCACACCACGTGATCTACCCGTCACGTCATTATTACCTCACCTGCGTCGTGACGTCGCCATTGTTCAGGAAAGAATCGAAGCTTTGATATCGTCCCCTCGTAGATAAAAGTCATTTTTTAAAATATCTTTCGGAAGAAAAGGAAAAAAAAATTTGTTGCTAAACTTGACGAAATTAGTTCAGTAGCTTAGTAACCTTAATAGCCAGGTTTCGATCTCACTTGTCCGTCCTTTTGCCTGTTTAAAGCCTGAAGACGACGCCAGACAGAACATAACAAAATCCGTTTTAAATTTACTGTGTTTTGACTTGCTAAGAAAATTAGGAATGAGACGGCTAACAGAACATCAGGTGACTTCTCGGTGGTTCACGAGAAGAATAACCAAACAAACTCGCCAGCTGAGTGAATCCCAGATATGCAACGTCAAGCTGGAACTTTTCCCATTATATATTCTATTAGCAGATAAGTCCTTCTCTCTCCCACCCCCCTCAGGAGTATATATTTGGTGGTTTCATAATCGGGCTATCTTCTAGCAAATGTACGCATATTTTCTCCTTATCTCTGTGGCTGAGCTGTATCGGAGTTTTTAGGAATGCTTCCATTGGAGTTTCCGGATGTTTCTGAGGGGAAATATTCGGTAGTATCTCGGTAGCGCGGAATCGGATCAGGGATGAAATACGGTCGAGTCTCGTATCCGCAAACTGTGTACTCGCGCATAGTTCTCTCTCGGTCTTGTTCGCTTCAAAAATCTTCAGCCGCTGAATATAGATCGCAATTTTGAAAAACGCCGGAGTTTGGCGGAAGGGGTGAGCAGCAGGTGCTTGCACGACTGGTCGGCCATTTCCGAAGATGGGCCGGAGCTAATTAAATTATCAGACTCCGGGAGAATAAGCCGTCACGGGAAGATTAGTAAATTACCGGTTGGATACCTGACTATTAGATGACTAATAGTGACGGCATGCGTACGATCTAAGTAAGGAACAGATAGATGTAAAACACTTGCTTAGAATTCGATTTGCGATTAAACTAGGGTTTTATTTCGTCAGTGTGCACGTGGTTAGGGAAAAAAAGGGGGGGAGATGAAGAAAGATCGGCAGGTGGTCTACACTCTTAACGATAGCCGGGTGATTTACACCGATTATTGGCGATGTGCTAAGGATATCGACGGTCGTAGAAAAGTAATAAATAAATAAAAAAGCATTCAAAACTTTCCTGACAAAAATCGTGAAGAATCCGGATTTACCCCAACCGTAAACCCACTCTAACCAGCTGGCGTAGATTAACGAAGGAAACCGGGCCTCTGGCTATGCACCGAATGCAACCCAGGCTTACCGGAAACCGAACCATACCGCCGACTCGCCAAGCGAGGAAGCTACGCCACCTCGGCTCACGATAATTTACTTTCGTCGCGGACTAAACCGCTAGTGATTTATCGTGACCGGTGCCGTCTTTTCATCTGCATCTTCACACACACGCACACACACACGTACAAACGCACGCACGCACGCACAGTTATCTTTCTCCGCCAGGTTAGCGGTCTTCGTCGAGTTAAGAATCGCGAGGCATTTAAAAACTCTGCTGTGTTTGCCAATAACCATCTTGTGCAGGATCAGGCCCGCAATGGGAACTGACAGATTTGGTCGACAACAAACGCCGTTTCCGTTCAACGAAGTTTCCCCCGTCGCCCTGTATTACTTCCTCGACGACGTGCCAATACATAAATCAGCCTTGGGAGATCCCTCTCGCGATAGAGAGACAGCGTTACCAGCCGAAAATGGAGGTGGCGGGGAAGATGCGATTTATAAGACGTGATAGGCGCGATTTAAAAAAATGGGGGTGAATAAATCGGAGGCTGAAGTGAAATAAATGTGTAGGAATGTTGGGCGTTGCAACTTGCCCCTAGGTGACGCTTTCAAACCATTCGGAAAATATGGCGTCTTAAGCCGGACGGAACTCGCAACCTTCCAAAAGGTCTGGTCAGCCGAATTATCTGGAGAGACCATCGGCCAGAGTGCCCGTCCAAAGTTTGGAGGAGGCCTAACGAGGACGATCAGTGCCATTATTTTCGTTCCAAGGCCTCTGGCATGGTGGAAAGACATCTGTTCTGACCGTATACTGCCATTTTAAAGGCGCACCTTCTACTTAGTACATACAATACTGAGATTCCTTGCTTGCATTATTCAGAAGGATGGTGCTACATGCTGCATCTCTCGTGTGGCCACGGTCTGGAATCAAGGAATTCTTACTTCCCCGTGTATTCGAAAACCTTCAGAGGAATCCGATTGAACATCTGTTGGGGTATTCGGATCGACAGCTGAGAACAACTCGTCCGCATCCCCTGAGTGCAGTGGAATTAAAGAGATCTCTCGCGGACATCTAGAAACCGTGACGCAGAATCTTGTTGGTTCCATTCCTATTAGCTCCCTCTCGCCGCAGAAAGTGGCTCGAGTTCTATGCCGTAGCCAGTCTTCATTTCCCCTTTTTCTGCAACAAACCAACATGCTGTAATAACAACGGGTGACAGAATCATTATGGCAGGGCACTGTATTTTAAAGTTTCCGCTCTCATCACAAAGAGTTGTACTGAACCAAGATGCCTTTGTTTTCGGTTAGAAATTTGCGGAAGTACTTAACTGTTATTCTAGGCGCCTACATTTATCTATTTTGCTCCAGAATCAACTATATTTCTATGATATATATAATTACAGGCAGGAAAACCTATACATCAAATTATTATTTCTTAAAATTACCTTTTCTTCGACACACGCGCTATCATAATGAAATATAATCAGCCTCTACTTCGACGTCATGGATAAATGGAACTTCTTGACAGGAGAGTCCTTAGAACCTCTTCTGTTTAGTTTCATGGATAGAAATCCACAACTAAAAGAGTTACATTCTCGCATTCCGTTGCTGAAAGCACCGATAACCGGCATTTAAAACCGTTGGTTGAATCTATAGAAATGTTAGTCAATTAAGACAATATATGATTGCGAATCCTGACAAAAATTATTAACAAAGGAAAGTAAAAATTCCCAACAAAAACACAAAACGATTATCCAGAGTTTGGCTCTGAAGAAATGAAGTAATTGGCCGGTAAGAAGAGGTTTACTGGATCTGTGTCGTGGTTAGTCGAAGACCAGTTTCTCTTGTCCTCCGAACGACTTGTTCCCATTGGTTTTTATTGACTGCGGGAAAAAATACGTGTAGCAGCGCCAGCTCATCTGCTGAGGTGTGACTGTTATGTATCTAAGTACGGCAACCGGTGGGTAGGAGGTAGGTACGTACGTACACGTGTGTACCGATGTTCGGTAAATGGACACCCAGGTCCTTTAAATCTCGGCCTGGTTTTCCGAGATATCAGCGAGCTGTCTGCCTATCGCCCATACTGCGATATTTGAAGACAACTTAATTAGTTTTTCACAAACCGATCTCGGTTACATTAATTAGATTTCGTGGAAAATATTGGAATTTTTTTTTCAGACGGAAGTGAATTCGTGAAAAGAAAACGATACCGTAAACCGAACGAATAATGTTTTTTTTTTTATATTTAAAAAAGAAGAAAAAAAACCAGCTGATGTCTTTAATGCTTCGTGTTGCGACTGAATACACGGTATTATCGCCTCAGCGTGAGTTCTTACAACATCCAAAACAGCAGTTTAATTCCCTGCTGAGACTTAGTCCCCCTCCTTTTCTAGAAACAGAACAAGGGACATAATATAGGGGGGGATCTATCGGCGTATCGGGAAAATAGTTCTGCGGTTTGAAAACAAAAAGGTGAATTTCACAGATAAATTAATTGTACAAGAAAATATGCATGCGAAGGTATTACTTGGTGTAGGGTAAACGACCCAACTATCTGCATGGCGTGGCCGTGACAGTTAAGAACAAGACAGCAGGTCCTCTGAATAACATAGAAGACTGTCCAAAATAAAAAGGAATTATAGCGTGAATTTACTTGATATATTTTTATTTAATGCCGTGTAAACTCCACGTAAAGACGGTTGTTTGGTTTGTCATGCGAATTAGCAAAGATGACAGCGCATTAATCAAAGATGTCGGCAACAACAACAATAACAACAACAAAAAACCCAAACAACTCACTTCTTTATTATGCGGCAGCACGTTTGTAACTTGTGTAAGAGATATGCTTTGAAACATCTTCTCTTCTTATGTCATGTGTCAACATCCATGATTTGTCTCCGTAACTCGGCTTACGGCTTCCTGCTTTCCTCCTGCGTGTTTTCTACTGCCCCTCATCCATCATCAAGCGATCGAGTGTCGTTTGGAGAACAGATAATTAGGTTTTCACATTAGTCAAGTGCATAGTATTTTTTTGTTGTTGTTTTTTTTTACTCTAGTTCCTTTCTCCTTTTTCTTTGGCTTTCAAGACTTTTGCAAATTACACTGCTCCATCACCTGACATCTCAAACAAAATTTTGTACTTATCTACGGGAAGCTTGCAATTAGTAAAACGGTAGAGAAACTCCTGGAGTAACCATACGAGACTGACTGGTAGAGAACTGAAACGTCGTCTTACCGCAAATTCAAATCCCAATTCAGGTCGCCTAGAAGAATCGTTAAGTGAGGACATGGGAATAGCTCATTCAGCCGTACACCGACGGATCCTATAGTAATTACACTAAATTTACAGTCGTTTTCCAATAAAAGCCTTTTTTTGTTTGTGTTTTAGCAAGAACGTACTTAAAAATGGCACTCTCAAGGCTACTAAATAACTTACACAGTAGAAAGGTATAGAGAGAGAGATGACGTCAGTACACAGATAGAGATGACGTCAGTAAGATATACAGAGAGAGATGATGTCACTACAAAGATAGAGATGACGTCAGTACAGATAGACAGATAGAGATGATGTCACTATACAGATAAAGATGACGTCACTACACAGATAGAGATGATGTCAGTACAGATAGACAGACAGAGATGACGTCACTACACAGATAGAGATGATGTCAGTACAGATAGACACAGAGATATGACGTCACTACGCAGATAGAGATGACGTAAGTACAGATAGACAGAGATATGACGTCACTACACAGATAGAGATGACGTCAGTACACAGATAGAGATGATATCAGTACAGATAGACAGACAGAGAGTTGACGTCAGTACACAGATAGAAATGATGTCAGTACACAGATAGACAGACAGAGAGAGATGACGTCAATACAGAGAGGCAGAGAGAGAGAGCGAGAGAGAATTTCGGACTGTTAGCGCTATCGTGAAAATCACCCGGACCCGGCCGTTAATTAATATGCATAATGGCAGTTCTGATTCATTAGTTGTACCTCCGCTGCCCACTGCATTCCCCACGAAAGCGGACAATTTCAAATTTGCATTTAGATAAGAAAATAGTCCTGCGTAAATCGGAATTAATGCGACCTGCTCCTTTCGGTTACAGTATAGGAATAAAACCTTGTCGTTATTTATTGGGTCCGCGCGTGAGCCTCATTGCCGGAAGAAGTTGAGATCGGGGCCGGAATTCTTCTAGTGCCTGGCCCTATCTATCTCCGACTAAAGACTCTATCCATCATCAAGTCAGAGGACCGACCCGCTCGCTCGCTTTGTCCCGTCTGAGGTTCTGCAGCCATTCATCCATCCGTCCGTCCGTCCGTCCGTCCGTCCCTCCATGCTCCCAGCGGGTGGCCTCCTCTCGTTATCTGGAATGTAGGGAAAGATGGCTAGAGAGATTCCCAGATACGAGCGGCGCAGAAAGACGCCATTAAGACCCTGTAAATGTTTTCCGAAATATGTTTTTAAAGGTTCTTGGCGCTATAGCGAGAGCGCGCGGTCGGCGGGGAGTCGGCCCACGCTGCTGATATCAAAAATTAGCGCATATTTAAATGGCGAATTCTTTTTTTTTTTTTTTTAAATCACCTTACCTATTGCATACCTGTCTCAGCTCCAGGGATCTATCGATTAAGCTGCTACAGTAGTAATTACTGGAAGGGTTGGTTAAATGGCAATGAAGTCACAATATCCTCATTAGGTCTGAAACTAAAAGTCAGAACTTTAGTATTATTGGGTGGAAAATCTGTTATCCACGATGGCGCAGGTCGTCAGTTTTGTTTCAATAGACAAGGATGCCCAAGACGGCTCTTTCATCTCTGTTAAACACCCCCCCCAGGTGTAGTCCCTACATCCCGAAGAATTCACCCGTCTACCCCGTGTATTCAGCGAGCATCAAAGCCAGTCCTCCAACGAACTAGAAACTATATATATATATATATATATATATTTTTTTTTTTTTTTTACAAATGTACCAGATCTTGCCATCGGAACCTGTCGACGATCTAGTGAAATTCCCCGGATACCGACAGAAAAGTCTCTTTGCCTGTTGGTAACGGATGCAGCGGGAACGGATGCAGCGGGCTACATGGCGGCCGCTGTAGCACGCTTATCCCATATCACTTACGTTGCTCATCTGCTGCTCAATGGGCACTTGTGCTTAAGGTGCAGTAAAAGATCACCGACGGTCTGCTCGTGCGTATCAAGGCTGCCTCAGTAAAGAAAAGGGCTGGAGGGGGTTAGATAACTGGACCGAAACCAGCGCATAGTTGGCTCGATGTCGCCTTTTACTATGCTGATCACCTACCGGCAGTTCGGGAATTTTTGTTATCAGAACTTCGCCATACTGCTGAGGAAGGGAACAGCGGCTGGCTATACGATCGGACAGGTGTATGGAGCCTTGAAGTCAGTTCACCCAGGTCCTGTTAGGTGCGAAATTCGTGCGTAGGTCGAAAGACGTTTGCAGAAATACGAAATTGAAGGAATTGTGAACATGAGTCGGTCAGAATTCGCACCATCGGTGTACGCCTTAATGGGACGATGCCAGCCAACATCCGCATCAGCGGAGAAGAGTTTCCCCGTGCTAGCAGAACTCTTGGCAAAGGACCGCGTTTTTCTGTGTGTGAGTGTGTGCCAGAGAACGCGCACAAATACAGTCCTTCACTATAATTCTCTCTGCTGATTTCATTTTTAACTGAAATAAAATTTTTTAAATGTATTCTGGGTGATCATCGTGGCGAGGAAACGATAAAATTATAGTAATATTTACTTCTCTACAATCACAGAAAGTGAAGAAATAATAAGCGAAGAACTTATTTTAAAATCCGTAAGCTTTTGGGTCGAAATATAAACCTTCGCGTTAATTAGGTAGGCATCAACAGCCTTCTAAAAGACTTTCTTTATAAACACATTGCTGAGAGAAACGCCCCTTTTCTCTTCCTGTTGGCAGAAACCAAAAGAACACCGTTCCGTGGCATCAGCATCAGCACCTGATGCAAAACCAATTTTTCAATTCTCGGTGTAGAACGGGAGATCAGCTTCCGCCGATAGCTTAAGTCAGAGAAATGGAGCCTGCAAACGACGGTTCTCGCGCCATTTGGAAGTGGTTTGTCATATTTCTGCAGCTCGGAAACACCGAGCCGTGATCACGAGGTGTGTCTCGTCGACTCGTCGCTAACCTTGGACTGCCTGATCGAGGAACGTCGCGCACACTTCCCCAGGCAACAAGATGCTGGCACAAGTTAAGGAGCCGGACCGGTCGGCACTTAGACTGAAGACTTCTATTCTGGGTATTTGCTGAGTATTTCACAATGACCAATTATTGCACGAATAGACGCGGTACGTACCACCAACGACCAGGCAGATCACGCAATTACTTTCGTGGCCTCACGAACCTTTTGAATTTCGTCCTATGAATGGGATCTATAAAACGTAGCTTTTCTGCAAAAAGGCGCCATGTATATCATGCTTCTGCACACCTTGTATAGCTTAACTTAGATGTCACGTGGTATATGAGGGGCGTTAGTCGGGTCTTGGAAAATTAGAAAATCAGTTCCAAAAACGAATAGTAACAAGATCCGACTGCAGTCGGTTTTGAACAAAATTTACTTCTATGAGTTGTAACCACATTACTTACTGCACTGAATTTTACCTGTAACTAGAAGATAAAATCTTTGATTTTACCTTCCTTTAATAATATTTTATCGATGGTTTTTTTTTTTTAAAAATAAATGAAGAAGAAAGTCTTACGTAGTTTAAGACACAAAGTTGGTTGATGTACTAGAATTATTTGGTAAGTTTAGATGAGTCATCATTCCTGCTTGTATGTCTTTCGTCAATGTCTCTCTTTTCCTGTTTTTTTTTTTTAAAATCTTTCAGACAATGAGAACGACGAATATCACCTGGCAGCGCAAAACCGAGTATTGAACCCCTTCGGGTTTCCGCCGACTGGCAGGCGGGCTATACAAAGCTACATGTCCGTTATTATTCCGGAGCATTCTGGACTCGAGAACGAGGCGTATTCCTACGACACACATCCCAGGCGTCATGCGCATCCGAGGCGAATGCCGTCGGAAGTGACCGAAGAAATTCTACTCAATGACGTCAGAGTGGAACCGCTCCGTAACCAACAGAAATAATGAGACATCACACACACACACACACACACACACACACACCACACACACACACACACACTTCTTTCTTGTTTGTGAACTGTCAACACTTATCGTGCACTTAATTTTTTTTTTATATATTACTATTTCATGCGTCAAGGATAGCACTGATCACATGATCACTCTGCAAGCTTCTCAGCAGTATAGACGCATTCAGAAAAAGAAAAAAAAAAAGGAAAGGCTGGGGGAAAGCAACAACCAATCAAGTAGCTCGTTTTATATCGTCTTTGTGCCCGTCTGTGATAACAATAATACTAATAATAGTGAACTCCAGTTCTGTATTCAGATATGTAACGTACTATGTTTACCTATAAAATCAAAGAAACAACAACAACAATAACAAAAAACTCCCTTTTTTAATGTATAGAACTGAATTTTAAAACTATTTTGACATAAAAGGGTAAAGAAGAAAAGGTCTTTGTTGTTTTATCAATTCTGTTTTGTTTTCTTTAAAGCTTTATCCGCACCTTTACATTATGGCTGCGTAGCTTTATCCACCTACATTACTTCTCTTGTTGTTAAGTTAGACAAGAATATCAAACAGCCGGAAGAGTTTAGAGAAACGTATGTCCGAGACTAGCAAAAAGACGCCTGTGTATTGATCCCGACAATAAACATAGACTTTTATAATTTTGTCTGTTTATTTGTTTTAATTTTCTGCGAATCGATTCGCGAAAATATTCGCGCCCTTCATCGACACTGTGAGCGAAGCGCCCGTTTCCATCACAGAGGGCGCAGCAGGAATTCTTATCAGTCCCCAGTCGGAATAGAACTGCTCGTGGCTCTGCTGTGCGGAAATACGCCACATTCGCGCTACCCTTCAGTCTCAGGTAGTTATTTAGATGAAGGTCTGCAGTCTGGAATGCCACCTGATTTAAGCCGACATGTTGGGTGCGAGAGAAAACCGCAGATTTCCCTTAGCGACGACGCGCGAGCTCACCTGGCACCCGGTGTGGGATGCTGGTCAATAGAAAACAACAGCACGTCCAACTAGCAACAAGACGAAAAGCCATTTTTTTTAAAATTCATCTTTAATGGCCATGCTAAGGACGACCACTGCTCGTCGTCACACGGTATTTAAATGGAATTAAATATGACGGATAATAGCGAATGCTACCTAAACATGACGTAAAGATTACCTCTTGGTTTCTTGAAAATAACGTTTCGTTCATCAGAATGGTAAATTTGCAGGGTTGGTGTTTCCCTCTCGGAGACGCACAATTCAAAATCGACCATGTTGTTTGACATGTGTAGCTCATTGTGCGCAATATCTGACCATTGTTTGATGCGTTTAATGATGTCATGATAACGCGGAATAGTTGGGGGGTGCGCCCCCTAAAGTCACGTGACCTGTAATACGCGTGTACGGCCGTCTCTATCGAATACCGTTTACTTGACGAGGCTTCAGGATGATTCCAGAAGCAGGTGGCCGCTGCCAAGAAAAGCTTTTCTCAGACAAGTTTCACGGGCGCAGAGGTCGGGAAAAGGAGGAAGCCACAGAAAAACTCGAATATTTTGTTCTTGGAGGTAGTTTATGATTGTGATTGTTGGAATACAGTGAAGCCTCGAATAGAAATGGATTTATCGCCGTGGCTTTGTACAGACGGTACAACAAGTTTAGCGACCTCGTCCGCGTTGGCCTTCCCTGACCATTACCAGTTTCCATCAATGAGAATTCGGTGCACTTTGCGGTCGCGTAACTTTACCCGAAAACTAAGAATACACGTCAACCAGAAAGGTGTGCACGTTGCAATCAGTATATTGTTGGTTTGGATTCCACCAAAGACGTAAGCGACCATCAACAAAGTGCAGGTTGAATTTATTCACATCCCTCTCTTGCCAGGTTATGGACTAAATCAACCAGTCCCTCACCCTCTATGCACCCCTGTCAAAGTCGGCTGATACCCCTAACACACCAAATTTGTCTGCCTACTTTCGATTTGTAGCCCAGGAAAAGTTCAACAGTAAGCTTCCTCGTCGGAGCTCCATGCTTTCAGTGTTTCGTCGCACGGAACTGTCTAAATACTACTGTTAATACTGAAAAGAACATCTTCAGGTAAATTTTTCAGATGGGTTACTAGCAGTTCTACAAGAAATATTGCTATATACGCGTGCGCGCCGTGTGTTAAACTATGCAAAGACAAGCCAAAAAATTGTTTGCATATTTCTCATTGGACTTTCTTAAGTATTTTATTTGATCAAATTTCAGATAAATTGATAAATTTAAGACTGATGGTTGATGTACTTATTTTTATCATTTGAAATTTTAATTGCTGGTACAGGAAACAATCTAATCGGTAATCATTTTAATATGAGTATACGAGGTCTGTCGAAAAAGTATCCGACCTTAGGCTTGGAAAAAAAATTACGTATTTGGTGGGGTTCAATTGCTAATCCCCTTCTAAGTAGGCCCCTTGTGCCTCCACATACTTAGCCCAGCGATCCTTCCACTGTTCGATGCACGTCTGGAATGGCTCTCAACTCCGCCATCGCATTCCTCATGATGTCCTGTCGGGCTCTCAAATCGGGAGCCTTTCAGTGGCATCCTCATTTTTGGGAACAACCATAAGTCAGAAGGAGCCATGTCTGGAGAGTAGGGAGTCTGGCGAATGAGCGAAATGCCTTTCTTTGCCAAGAAACCTTGGATCAGCTGCGACGAATGAGCCGGGGCGTTGTCGTTCTGGTGCGTATGCGTGATGCACAACACCTCGGTAGTCAGAGAAAACAGTTAGCATCACCTTGATTTTGCTCCGGACCTTGGCGACGTTGGGTGCTTCCACTGTGATGACTGAGCTTTGGTTTCCGGGTCGTACCCGTACACCCACATCTCATCTCCAGTTATCACGGTATCCTGGAACTCAGGATCCCTGTTGGCAGTATCCAGCAGGTCCTGCGCAACCTAAGACGAAGTTGTTGTTGTTCCTGAGAAAGCAGCTTGGGCACAAATTTCGCTGCCACTCTGCAGAAGCCCAAATCCTCCTTTAAAATTGCATGTGCAGAATCTTTACTGATCCCAACCTCGTCACCAATTTCACGCACCGTCAAACGACGATCCTCCATTATCAAGGTCCGCACTTTCTCGATAACAACTGCCTTTCGGCTTGTTGACGGCCTCCCTCCCTGAACGCTGGTCACTCTCCACCGGTGTGCGGCCATCTTTGAACCTGTAGTACCCTTCCTTTATTTGGGTAACACCCATGGCACTGTCACCAAAACCCTATTGAATTTTGCGAATTGTTTCCGCTTGGATATCTCCAAACTTTTGGCAAATCTTGATGCAAGATCGTTGCTCCACACGTTCCGTCATCACGGGCGAAACGAAGATGCGACGAGTAAGTAGTACATCACCTCCCACACTGGCTGCCTGACAGCGACCGACGCATCCAGCAAGCCCGCCAAAAACCACGCATGCGCATGAAGGCATGCGGCTCCACTATGCACACTTTTGCCTCCCTAACGTCATTACTTCCCACGGGGGGAGTCGGATACTTTTTAGACAGATCTCGTATACGATGTTTTAGATGTTTGGAACAAACAGATTATTTAACTAGTGATAAATATTAATAAGTTAAAATACTTCCGTTACATTCTATATGCAAAAATCTCAAATGGTTATATTAAATGGCACTATAATTTTAAACAAATTTTAAAACATAACTTGCTACTTTTTTCTCATTAATGAGGTATTCGTTGAAGTATCTTAAATTGTTAGTCTAATCTCACAAGCGACAACTTTATGTCTGCTTTGTTAGCTTTGTCTCAGAAATATTTGCTTGGAAACAATTTAGCCTGAAGCCAAGAGCGATTGATTTCCACGTACCTTCTTAGTCTCATGTCAAAAGCTTCTCATTAAAGCTGCCAGCCTTGTTTCATGTATAATTGTTTCTCACGAAGCTCGTAACTCTATCCTACACGTAATTGTTTCTCAGAACTTTTTAACTTGGTTTCGTGACTGCACTGCTTCTGGTCCAGGAAAACTATACGGCATATTTGGTTAAAGGGGCTGATTAGGCTTTAAACGTTTTGCATTACGATGTTGTGCTTGTAGCTGATGCTTTCCTGTAGTTAGTTCTTCAACCCCCGCCAATGCTCTACACAACTGGAATTCCTTTCACAACAGATGGCTTTTAAGACTGTCTTAATACGTAGAATTAACTTCACTAATTATTGCTTCCATCGCGCACTAAACAAGATATAAACTTAAGAAAATAACTTGCAGTCTCAGATATAATTTCTTGAAGGAAGGAGTTGATACTTAACCGCGCTACCTAAGCCGTCCTGGGAAACTACAGGCACTGTTCCCCGAATTTCTCTCCGCTTCTGAGACGCTTTCTTCGCGACCACGACGTAAGAGTTAAGCGCCTGGGGCCCAACCAAGTGAGCCGCGGACGGTCATGGCCAAAAGTTTACCATCACTCTATAAATAACAACAGCAAAACCTATCTTTAAACCGGTGTAAGACACTGCATCCGTGGCCACTTCTGAATGAGTCAGTCTTCTCCATGGAGTATAAGATCTTCCCGGAAATTGGGTAGGCGCGTGTTAGATTTTAACTTGTCACATTCTTCGATTTTTTGTCGATTTCCTATTATGTAGGAAACCACAAAGAGGTGTGCAGCCCAGTGCGTTAACGTAGCAATATTCAGCTGGTTTGATTCGACTTTATCGAGTAAACCTGCTGTAGGTCGGTTGGCCTGGCCTAACGGGACGGTGGCTGACCGACCGTGCGTCATTACCTCGGAAATTACCCGTCCAGAAAGGGGGGGAAACCCCCCCCCCCCCACGACCGGACTTCGCGAGAAAAGTGCCGCCCGACGGTGGTGCGTGCCGTGTTTTTCGGCAATAGCAGCGACGGAGGCGTTCGGCAGAGATGCTATCGACGCGTTGGTTGGGAAGGGGGGGGGTAGATTTCGAGACCTCCGCCACAAAGGTCGCGCGAGAGCGAACGTGGCGTCCGGAGTTCCGCTCGGCCGGCGAGATCTGCATTTCTGATAGCGAAGATCAATGGCCATCGGCGAACAAGCCGCTGAGAGAGGGCGTCAATTAAGGAAATTGTCCCGGAACAGAGCTGGGGAGAGAGGCCAGACGCGGACGTCATCTACGTTGGTTTTAAACGAGATAACCATAACCCCCCCACTTTGGTAATCATTTATCATTAATCCTCTCTTTATCTGCCAGCCATTAAGCGCAAATGAATATACATGACTCCAGCATCTCCTCTCCTGGGAGATGATTAGGAGATAGGATCCAGCGGGAAGAAATAGGATGACCACACGAAGCTTAACATAAAAGGAAACGTATTAGTTTACTTCATTACTTAGCGATATCAGTCTGAGATAATCGTTCGTCACCAGAAAATTTATCTTTTTTCTGAATTAGACTTAAGGAAGAATGTAACTTGATTATTTTTACGGTATAGAAAAATGTTAACATGTCTTTAATATAATATAAACATACAATTACCCAACATTGCATAAAATATATATACAATTATGTTAACGGTTATATATTTAAAACTGAAATTTGTAAATAGGTATTTTTTTCCAAGACACTAACTATCATAGATGTAGTAAAACTAACTTCATTTATATTCGAGAAGCTTCTTATAAGCCACACTTGTTAACATATTATAACAACTGTCATTTCATATGAGTGAAGCTTCATTGTGTTGCACTGACTACTTTAGATCAATCCAAAATAAGTAAACAAATTTATTTTCAGTAGAATTTTAAATAGCATAAATTATGACTTATCCAAAAATTTTTTCTTTTAGATGAGGCTATAATCGACGTCATACATAAGCTTACGTATAGGTGAGACTGTAATCGACGTCATACATAAGCTTACGTATAGGTGAGACTGTAATCGACGTCATACATAAGCTTACGTATAGGTGAGACTGTAATCGACGTCATACATAAGCTTACGTATAGGTGAGACTGTAATCGACGTCATACATAAGCTTACGTATAGGTGAGCCTGTAATCGACGTCATAAGCTTACGTTTAGATGAGACTGTAATCGACGTCATACATAAGCTTACGTATAGGTGAGACTGTAATCGACGTCATACATAAGCTTACGTATAGGTGAGCCTGTAATCGACGTCATAAGCTTACGTTTAGATGAGGCTATAATCGACGTCATACATAAGCTTACGTATAGGTGAACTGTAATCGACGTCATAAGCTTACGTTTAGATGAGGCTATAATCGACGTCATACATAAGTTTACGTATAGGTGAACTGTAATCGACGTCATAAGCTTACGTTTAGATGAGGCTATAATCGACGTCATACATAAACTTACGTATAGGTGAACTGTAATCGACGTCATAAGCTTACGTTTAGATGAGGCTATAATCGACGTCATACATAAGCTTACGTATAGGTGAGCCTGTAATCGACGTCATAAGCTTACGTTTAGATGAGGCTATAATCGACGTCATACATAAGCTTACGTATAGGTGAGACTGTAATCGACGTCGTGTGCTTGTTAAATGACTGCAGAAAAAAATTAATGACGTTGCAACGCTCAGCACCGACAGAAGGCTATATATTAATGCAACCAACCGTTCGTTGTCTTTTTTGACAAGAGAGCTATGTGTCTCCCGCCTTTAAAATGTATCGAAACTTTACATTCACTGAAATTCCAACTGAATTCAAGCAAAAAGAATTATTTAAAAATTTTTTTTAAAATCTACCGATGTCTCGACTGTCATTCGTTTTCATTGTAAGTCGTGAGTTCAACTATTTAAACAGGTTCTTTAAAACCGAACATCTCTCTGACACAAATAAAAACGAGGTGGTAGCTGACGACACGAGTGCGTTCTGCCCTACGACCTTACGTCAGAAAGCTCAAAGATCGAAAGCCGCTTGTGTTGTCAAAAAATCCGGAAATGTTTGTCCCCACCCAGCAAAAAGAATTGTGAGAAATTAACCGAAAACAATGGGGCAGTGAAGCTTCAGACTGTCTCATACGCTTCTTTCCACTCTAAGATGGCTTGAATACAATTTTCTCAACCAGTTCATCTTTCTGTGCGATCGATCACTTAGAAAAAAAATATGGGGGGGGATAGTGATTTTCGAGAACACAACCATATTTAAGAAATCTGGAAGATAAAACTAATGATTCAAATAGGTTCTCGTGCAAGTTAAACGCTAAGAAAATCTGTTTTCTTTTTTTTAAAAATTTTCTACCACTACAAGTAAGAGGAGGCAATCCCAGGTGAGTCATTTACCTTGGAAATTTTCGGCGTTGACGTAAACTCCCGACTAAGGAGAGAAAGTGATGGAAATAGGATTTCTGAACAACGCTAATCAACGGATTTGGAGGAAAAAAAAACATCAGCGAGAAAAGGCTATTAATGTTTCTTTTCATTTCGGAAGGTTCGATGTCTGCAACAGATGTGGAAATTCCGTGATATGACCTGCTCGTTCATGTTCTTCCCTCGCTTTTGTTTTATTTTCGACTTATATGGATGAGATATTGGAAAACTCTAGAAATCGAAAGGGGAAACTCATTAGAAACGTGATATGCGAATGATGAGAGTTGACATGCAATCGCTGCAGCCGGGTGCTTCGTATGATGTATGTTGTGTTCAGTGTCGAGGGCTACCGCGCAGTTCTTTCTGATCCTAGAATCGACCGGGAGAAGCCGCGGTCTGATACGCAGACAGTTCGTGCTACACACACACACACACAAAAAGAGACAGAGCCGAGAGATTACGGTGTCATAAACAACCATTACTTACGATTTAAACTCCTGTAGGCTATTAGGACGTGCGTCTGTAAACTGTCTTTAAGGCGCTATCAATTATAATACACGAATGGTCTTTGGTTCTTCTTCTACCCGATGGCGTATTGAGCAGATGAAGCGTTAGCCGAAAACTTGGGTAAAGCCATAACGGACAAGAAACAGCTCGCGGGCTCAAGAGAAACTCTAGACACTTGTACCGTCCGAGAATAGAAACGCCTACAGGAACATTCTCTCTATCTCGACATCGATGTACGCCAGCACAATACTTCTGAGGAATGAGAACTCTCATTATGGTAGCGGGAAAGAATCGCAGAAACGGGAGGGTTTATTGTTGATTAATAAGGACAAATAATTCTCGAATTCCTACGAGTAATTTGAATGTAAAACTTACAAGAAGTAGCTTTCCTCGTTAACCCTAATTTACAAAATTAGACAGAATTCGTAAATTTTCGTCGGTATTGGTAGTTTTCCCCAAATTTTATGATTTTAACCGCGATTTAGCCACTAACCAGGGACATTTTTAAAAAATAGGCTGACTCTAAGAAGCAGGAACTCAGCTAATGACAGTAATAACTTCAGAAACTGTAAATCCTTTAATTTTGGAAGATGCTTATGACCTGCGCAGTTAACAGTGCTGCTTTAAATATTAGGTAATTCATGAAGAGGACCCTTGCATATGCCAGCCATGGTGGCTCCCTGCCTGCTTGGAATCAAAGTAGATTATTCCTGTGTAGAAGGCGGCAGTAGAAGTAAAAATGAAGAAACGATTTCACTACAGCAGCTGTTATTAACGTCAATAGCTTTAGAAAAGTTCAGTGACATTTATTGGACGAGAGCCTTCAGTTTGACGTTAAACTTCCTTTCCAAGCATTGCTTCGTGTTCATTCGGCTTCCCCCATTTCTCACGATGTCCGACGATTTATTTCACTGTTGCGTTCTTCTGCGTGGTGGAGTCCTTCTGTTTCCCTCGCGTCGCTTCTTGCTTGGCTCAGTGATCCCATAGGAAGCGTGGCTGTTCCTGGTGTTTTCAGACAAGAAACGTAAGTGGCTTGAAAACCTGCGAAAAGTGGCAGCATCTTTCATCCGAGGTTTGCCGAGCCGTTCGCGGATGGTTGTCCTGCGAATGTCCCAGCCGCGATATGTGCGGGGGGGGTCAAGCTAACAGGAAGTCGCCTTTAAGGAATTCTTCTAGTCTACAATCCTTTTGATTTCACTCTAAACAAAACTGTGAACTCTCCAGTGTGGGGACGGAGAACAAATTTAGCTCGGTGTCATCTTCCTTCTTTTCTTTTGCCATTAACAATTAACATTGGACAAAGACGCAATTGAAAAGAAGTCGGGGAAATGACTGACTTATATTCGGGTCAGATGGCGGCCGAGTTGAAAATGTTGGGTGGCTTGCGACTTAGAAACTCGCTTTCTTTAAGATTTAGCTCACTTCTCGCCCTGACAGCCAGAATATCCGGTGTAACTGACCTTTTAATGCTTTCAATTTAGCGGCAGATAAGAAAGCTTTGTGTGTGTGCGTGTTAAAGTGCCTTATTTTTTTAAGTTAGTAGAGTATTACGAAGAGAGGAAGCGCCGCTATAAATGGTCTCTTCGTGGCCTAGAGCGCCAAAATAATTCTATAGTCAATTTGTCTTAAAATCTTCTCGTCTCTCTCTCTCTTTTTTTGACCTCCATGTTTCAAGAATGTAATAAATAATTCTATTTTTACTGGTAGCATTTCCACACACACACCGTCTCTCTCTCTCTCTCTCTCTCTCTCTCTCTCTCCTCTCTGTACTGACATCATTCCCTCTCTCCCTGTACTGACGTCAATCCCTCTCTCCCTGTACTGACGTTATATCTCTCTGTACTGACGTCATATCTCTCTCTCTCCCTCTGTGTCTCCATCTCTCTCTCTGTACTGACATCATTCCCTCTCTTCCTGTACTGACGTCATATCTCTCTCTCCCTGTACTGACGTCATATCTGTCTCTCTCTCTCTGTGTCTCCATCTCTCTCTCTCTCTCTCTCTCTCTCTCTCTCTGAACTGACATCATTCCCTTCCTCTCTGTACTGACGTCATATCTCTCTCTCCCTCTGTGTCTCCATCTCTCTCTCTGTACTGACATCATTCCCTCTCTTCCTGTACTGACGTCATATCTCTCTCTGTACTGACCTCATTCCCTCCCTCTCTGTGCTGACGTCATTCCCTCCCTCCCTGTACTGACGTCATATCTCTCTCTCCCTCTGTGTCTCCATCTCTCTCTCTCTGTACTGACATCATTCCCTCTCTTCATGTACTGACGTCATATCTCTCTCTCCCTCTGTGTCTCCATCTCTCTCTCTCTGTACTGACATCATTCCCTCTCTTCCTGTACTGACGTCATATCTCTCCCTCTCTGTACTGACCTCATTCCCTCCCTCTCTGTACTGACGTCATATCTCTCCCTCTCTGTACTGACCTCATTCCCTCCCTCTCTGTACTGACGTCATATCTCTCTCTCTCTAAAATATTTTTTCCCGTTGAAAGACTAGAAACCATGAAACTTTCTTTTTTTAAGAAAATAGCCTACGAAGTGGCTGTGTTCATCGGATGTTGCAAAAAATGTGAAAAGAAAAGATATTTTTAAAAAAAAACCTAGAATCCATTAAACCCAACGCCACAGCTCTTGGAATCACGCGATTTTTTTTTTTTTTTAAGGGGAGGTCCGTATTTGCCTTTCCAAAACAAAATTTTCTCTTATCCTCTTATTGGACACATTCATCCTCTCTCTTTGACGGCAAAAAAAATGGAGATGCCAACAACAACAACAACAAAAAACATCCCCCAGAAAATGAAGGGTTTATCTCGAAAACTTAAGAAACCAAATAAAACTACGAAAGTCTTCTCTTGTAAAAAAAAGGTCATCAGGGATTACTGATTTAAAGGGTTGGACACAGTCCTCCTGTCTGTTTTTTTTTTTTTTTTTGTTAGTACGTCATCAGGTGAAAATCGATCTCTTTTTCCTAAGAGCTCTCATATACGTTTCCTGTTTGTAAAAGTATCTGTTCGTAAACCTGACGGCATCTTCCAACAGGACCGCGGTTTGGAGCCGTAAAAAGTCGTGATGGTCACTGATTCAGTAAATTTGATGTCGCTATTTTTTTTTTATTGTAAGTTAGCGTCAGATACCTCGGTACGTAGGGGGCTGCATTCTAGTAGAAATAGGGTGCTGACCGCTGCTCTACAGGCCTGAACACGGGACCCCACCCCTGACAGCTGGCCGGAAAATGCGCTAACCAACCGCAGCTTCGCCTTAGCGGACCGGGCCAGCGATGTGTGGGACGGATCGCCTATCCGCTGAAGGGATTAGCCAAGCGGACGGCTTTGTGCAACAAGGAAACTAAACCATCAGAAGATTTCTCGAAAGCCGATGGTTTTAATTTTTTTTTAAAAAAAATAACAACTATGAAATAAAAATATAAAAACAAGGAGGCAAATGTAACTGAATTATCTCCCTTAAACTTCGTTTTTGCTTACCCCTATGTTATGTTTCTTATGCATTTGGAACCACTGGCTATCCAATAAAATGCCCCTTTTTTTCTCTCGTTTATTTCGCAATAATAGATTGATGTTATTGTTGGTCTAAAATACCGTTGTCGCGCCAGTTTAGGTCGTCACTCGCCGTGGAAGACGACGACCGGCGAAGCAAAATCTGGGTTCCCTTTTTGTGAAAACAAACCGGCTTTAAAAACGGGGGGGGGGGCTGTTGGCCCTCTCGTGAGGTAATCAGACGGGTTGGAAACATTTTCCTCTCGGATGGCTTAGTTTACTTCGGCTCCCCTGGTGGTCTTGGCCAGATGAAACCGAATCTCGTCCGCGTCCTGGTTGTCATTTATTTACGTCTCTCTTTCTCTCTTAATTAACCTCATCCTGTCCGCCCTCCCGCGAGCATGCGCGAGCGTAAGTCGGCTAAACCCGGGAGGCCATGCGATCTGTTCGCAGCAACGGGAGCCCCATCGTTTGTTCCTGCGACAGTTCGTTAGGAGGCGATCCGGGGGGGGGGCGCACACCCCCCCAACCCCCCCTTTTTTTTTTTTCCTGCCCGAACCTTTTATTCGTCAGTCATCGGCTTTCTAATGGGGACACGCCGCGGAATTTCGGGCTCCGGCCTTTGTCACCGCGCGAGGTCACTCACGAGAGCCTTCGGTGGCCCGACCCCCTGCTGATCGACGGGCACCAGTTTGCGAAATATTACTTAACATCAGCGCTTCGCATAACGCAAATGATGTCAAGCGAAACAAATATCAAACACACACCTGAACTCGAATGTTTGGTTTATCGAATAAACTTCACTCGGTCTTTATAATAAGGAAAAATAAATAATAAAACCAACCGCCATGTCTGGGCGGCTACGATTTTGACACTCTTCTTGATTTCATTTCAGGAGAGTTCGGCGGGGAAGGGGCGACAAATCCCGTGGCGGCTCTGGCCATTTGCGGAAAACAACGCCGTGCTTGCTTCTCACTTTATCGTGACTCTTTCACCGAAAGAAGAGAAGGTGACCAATAAGTTGCGACTATAGGTCTATTCCCGGCAGAACCGGTTTGGAGGACTTCACTCTCCACGACGGCTCTGCTTTACAGTGGGAAGAACGCACTGGGTGACCGCTAAGCCTTCATCCCCCATCCTGTTGCTAAGTAAACGGCCCTAGAATCTTCTTTTTTTTCCTATTCACCACTTGTTTTTTGTTTCTCGCCACATCGATTACCCTTCACACAGCTTTGTTTGCGCCCCCAAGTCGTTCAGAAGCGTCTCTCTTCGTCAGTCCTTTAACACTCTGCAGCCCGCGTTCCAAAAACAGGTTCGGCCCGTTCTCGCTGTTATTCCACGCCACTCTGTGCAGCCAATAAATCCATCTCAGGTTATATTTAGATCTTCGGCTTCAGGTGTCAAGGTAACAGCAAACGTCAGCGAGCTCTTCGTTAACTCGCCAAAGTCGCGATTTACTCATTAATATTAATAGTTGGTCGAAAAGTGTTGAGCGCGTCCTCTCGTGGCAATCTGAAGCGCTAAAAGAAGTGTATTTCGTTGCCTTTGTGTTTTATGATGACTGACCTTCCCACACCAGTTGGTCAGCTTACTAAAAACATAACAACTGCATTGAGAAGAGACGCTTGACCGAGCTTTTAAAGAATTATCATTACTTCCGCTTCCATTATGTTGGAAACTTGGTTTCTTGTCGCTGCCTTTTGCCCCTAAAAATGATCGATGTCTTTTGGTGACTTAACAGTGAGTGGCGGCACTTAGTACTGCAACATTCACATCACAGCAAATTTAATAAACTCGTTTCGTCGTCTCGTTAATTTTCGCATTTTCCACGATTTCAAACATCATTTATTGCGACACCACATGTAGTTAGTGAGCGGTGGATAGCATTGAATTACGAATTAGTGACGACTTCCACTCTTCTCTTTTGATGTGCTTCTGCTACCAAACCCATTATTAATTGTAATAATAATAATAACAAATTTTGTTTTACTATATACTGGGGGAAATTCCTTAAGTATGAAATTATGACACAAGAAATAACTGAAGATTAACGAGGTAAAGAAGACTTAACTCATTCTTTACCGTAAACTTACTCTGGCTGCTTACGTCTTTATGTGTAATATGATATTTTTTTAAAAAAAGAGGGGGGCAGTACTTTAACTTGAAGGGAAATTATACTGTGCTTATTCTTTAAGAACATCTAGATCTAAAGTAGTAGAATGTCAACCTTATGTACTCTAAACGAGAAAGACGATGGTACATCCTAAAACATACCGAAATGATAATGTGAGAAAACTAACCAGTGGTTGACTCCAAAATTTAAATTACACAGCGGTAGAAATATAAATGAAAGAATAGATAATTAAATCTAAAATCAGTGGAAGATTTATTTAAGTTAGTTCATGGTAAAAACCAAGTTGTGATTACTTATTTCGACCTTAGCATAGCTTTTGATAAAGATACACAGAAAAAGTTAATAAAGGTACTTAGGAGAATGTGTGTGTGTGTGTGTGTGTGTGTGTGTGTGTGTGTGTGTGTGTGTGTGTGTGTTACCCTTGCTATAAATACAAAATAGAAGGGAGTAAGTACCGTGGTCATTCTAACAATACGATCGCTGTGCCACCGGCTTTACTGGTAATGTAGCAAACTTTAATATTAAAACCATTATTTGCAATTGTCCCCCCAAAAAAGGCAACTGGTCATTCTTATGTGGTTAAAAAGGAGGGTCTGGGGATAATCGTTAAACATAATCTCAGGTTTGAAGAGTAATGCATTTTAGCGGCAAAAAGCAACTATGATGTCAGGAGTAATTATCCGGAGAATGAGACATAAAGGTAGAAACTGTTTAGTTCCGTATAAATCGTTGGTTGATTAGCATTTGGAATACACGCTCCATATTTGAGGAAAATACTGATTTACTGGAATGGTTTTATCTCCCAAGCTGAACGATTAAAAATATTAAATCTACTAAATTTTAATTTGAGATATTTTAAGAGAGCTAATAGGTTTGTTTATTTTAATACTAATTAACTAAACTTGACGCAGTGAATTTTTAAACAATACTGACAAAAACTACCGGAAACATTAGTTAAGAATTGTGATAATATTAATTACTTGAAGAATTTCACTGCTACATGTTTCGTTTTCCTGGAGACCCTTCCACGAACCAAGGAGGCTTCTGGTCTCTTTATGACCGCTAAAGTGAATTAAGTAGGAGCGGTTTTACGGTGTTTGTCCGGAGATTTCTGAACCAAAGCGGAAGGTCGCTGTTTGTGAGAAGAACCAGACATAAATAGTTAGTTAGTCGCTGTTTGTGTGAAGAACCAGACATAAATAGTTAGTTAGTCGCTGTTTGTGTGAAGAACCGGATATAAATAGTTAGTTAGTCGCTGTTTGTGTGAAGAACCAGACATAAATAGTTAGTTAGTCGCTGTTTGTGTGAAGAACCAGACATAAATAGTTAGTTAGTCGCTGTTTGTGTGAAGAACCGGATATAAATAGTTAGTTAGTCGCTGTTTGTGTGAAGAACCGGATATAAATAGTTAGTTAGTCGCTGTTTGTGTGAAGAACCGGATATAAATAGTTAGTTAGTCGCTGTTTGTGTGAAGAACCAGACATAAATAGTTAGTTAGTCGCTGTTTGTGTGAAGAACCGGATATAAATAGTTAGTTAGTCGCTGTTTGTGAGAAGAATCGGATATAAATAGTTAGTTAGTCGCTGTTTGTGTGAAGAACCAGACATAAATAGTTAGTTAGTCGCTGTTTGTGTGAAGAACCGGATATAAATAGTTAGTTAGTCGCTGTTTGTGAGAAGAACCGGATATAAATAGTTAGTTAGTCGCTGTTTGTGTGAATAACCAGACATAAATAGTTAGTTAGTCGCTGTTTGTGTGAAGAACCGGATATAAATAGTTAGTTAGTCGCTGTTTGTGAGAAGAACCGGATATAAATAGTTAGTTAGTCGCTGTTGTGTTTTTTGTGTGAAGAACCGGACATAAATAGTTAGTTAGTCGCTGTTTGTGAGAAGAACCGGATATAAATAGTTAGTTAGTCGCTGTTTGTGTGAAGAACCGGATATAAATAGTTAGTTAGTCGCTGTTTGTGTGAAGAACCAGAACCAGACATAAATAGTTAGTTAGTCGCTGTTTGTGTGTGAAGAACCGGATATAAATAGTTAGTTAGTCGCTGTTGTGTGAAGAACCGGATATAAATAGTTAGTTAGTCGCTGTTTGTGTGAAGAACCGGATATAAATAGTTAGTTAGTCGCTGTTTGTGTGAAGAACCGGATATAAATAGTTAGTTAGTCGCTGTTTGTGTGAAGAACCGGATATAAATAGTTAGTTAGTCGCTGTTTGTGAGAAGAACCGGATATAAATAGTTAGTTAGTCGCTGTTTGTGAGAAGAACCGGATATAAATAGTTAGTTAGTCGCTGTTTGTGTGAATAACCAGACATAAATAGTTAGTTAGTCGCTGTTTGTGTGAAGAACCGGATATAAATAGTTAGTTAGTCGCTGTTTGTGTGAAGAACTGGATATAAATAGTTAGTTAGTCGCTGTTTGTGTGAAGAACCGGATATAAATAGTTAGTTAGTCGCTGTTTGTGTGAATAACCAGACATAAATAGTTAGTTAGTCGCTGTTTGTGTGAAGAACCGGATATAAATAGTTAATTAGTCGCTGTTTGTGTGAAGAACCAGACATAAATAGTTAGTTAGTCGCTGTTTGTGTGAATAACCAGACATAAATAGTTAGTTAGTCGCTGTTTGTGTGAAGAACCGGATATAAATAGTTAGTTAGTCGCTGTTTGTGTGAAGAACCGGATATAAATAGTTAGTTAGTCGCTGTTTGTGTGAAGAACCGGACATAAATAGTTAGTTAGTCGCTGTTTGTGAGAAGAACCGGATATAAATAGTTAGTTAGTCGCTGTTTGTGTGAATAACCAGACATAAATAGTTAGTTAGTCGCTGTTTGTGTGAAGAACCGGATATAAATAGTTAGTTAGTCGCTGTTTGTGTGAAGAACCGGATATAAATAGTTAGTTAGTCGCTGTTTGTGTGAAGAACCGGATATAAATAGTTAGTTAGTCGCTGTTTGTGTGAAGAACCGGATATAAATAGTTAGTTAGTCGCTGTTTGTGTGAAGAACCGGATATAAATAGTTAGTTAGTCGCTGTTTGTGTGAAGAACCGGATATAAATAGTTAGTTAGTCGCTGTTTGTGAGAAGAACCGGATATAAATAGTTAGTTAGTCGCTGTTTGTGTGAATAACCGGACATAAATAGTTAGTTAGTCGCTGTTTGTGTGAAGAACCGGATATAAATAGTTAGTTAGTCGCTGTTTGTGAGAAGAACCGGATATAAATAGTTAGTTAGTCGCTGTTTGTGTGAAGAACCGGACATAAATAGTTAGTTAGTCGCTGTTTGTGAGAAGAACCGGATATAAATAGTTAGTTAGTCGCTGTTTGTGTGAATAACCAGACATAAATAGTTAGTTAGTCGCTGTTTGTGTGAAGAACCGGATATAAATAGTTAGTTAGTCGCTGTTTGTGAGAAGAACCGGATATAAATAGTTAGTTAGTCGCTGTTTGTGTGAAGAACCGGACATAAATAGTTAGTTAGTCGCTGTTTGTGAGAAGAACCGGATATAAATAGTTAGTTAGTCGCTGTTTGTGTGAAGAACCAGACATAAATAGTCAATAAGACTTTTGGTGATGACAGACGGTGAAGAAAACCAATAGCGATGTTCGAGAAGTTCTCTCCCTCCTACACGAAAATGAGAACGGATGATCTGCTGAACCCTGGATCCGCTCCATCTTCTGTCTCCTCATTCGCTCGTCACAAGGCTAAGTTTCTGCTGCTAACCGTGACTAAGACTGGCAGTGATTTTCAATAAATTGTGTGGACAGACTTTCGTGTGCAATAAGGTAATTGTATGCTAAACAAACACGTGCTTATTTGTACAGAATACCTCAGTCGATAACAAACTGTTACTGTAAACCGACCGAAAGCCATTCCCCGCTGTCGTTACTCTGTAGAATTTGTTTTTACCTGGTGTTGATTTTCGGTTCGTTCCGTATAAATCTTTTTAGCACCGGCGATGCAGAAATGGCTGCCGTCTTCTAGAATTTGATTTTCAGCTAACGAACTTTGTGGATGTCTGCTGCCGCTTCCCCGTCCTCTTCTCCACCTGTTTTTTTTATAGATGTTCTTTGGCGCGACAGGAGGACGGTCAGCTCTGCCGCAAACGAGTTCGACTTAATGGCGTTCGCAAATGAGGGAAGCATCATCGATGAGGGCGTAGGTATAAGAAGCGCATTAACGACCCCGGGTTTGATTGCACAAGCAGATTACGTGGACCAGAACGGAAACGTCACGTCAGAATGAGAGGGGAATTAGAGAGGAGGAAGACAATTGCGAAGATAAGGGTTCGCGCGGACAGAGAGGTTGTTGGCGATCGCGAACAAATTGAAGACCCCGTCGTGGGGGGGGGGGGAATTGACAGGGTTGCCTAGAATCAGGCCAGAAAGAAGGAGAGCAAAAATCGATGCGACAGTAGGAAAAAGAAAACCTCTTCAGAACCCCTAAATGATGTCGCAGACCGAGTTGTCGCTTAATAGATCAATGTTACGTTATGGTACCGAGGTTTTAGAGATATGGTTAACGCCCCCTCCTTTGTAGATTCCACACTCTTAATGCAGATTCGATGCCAGCTGAACACACGAGATTTCCAAACGGGCCTCGCTGTAGTTAGTAACTTGTAATAGATCGTGTCCTACAGATATTCACTGATTTTTGGCTTGTAGTGTAATCCCGACATCTTGAGCTCCCAGTATATAGTTCAGTCGGTTTTTTTAAAATGAGTTAGCTGTCTATTTGCAGTTATTATTACTCTTTCTTTGACATTTTATTTCATTTCCGGGGATAAGTTGAACCTACTTAAATACACTACCGCTCAAAGGTTTGGAATAAAAGATAACTATGCATAGGGAACAGAAGCTTAGTTAATGTCTATTCTTTTTAGAATAAGTACCCAAATCAAATAGAAACCTATATTATTATTTTTTTTCTTTTCTGCAAATATGCATTAATTTTAATCGCTTGAGCAGTGATACATTAACTACCATCTCCGATAAAGAGTAACACGAATTCTTCGCAGCAGATGCTAGAATCTGTTAGTTTTTAATGAATTACAGAATACCACTGATGCGCATTGATTAAGTCTTTTCTCAACAAATATAAATCAATAAACTTAGCATTGATCACTTGGTTAATTAGTCGTTATCTTTTCTTTACTAAGTGAACTTTAAAAGAAAACACTAAACCGTACTTGGGTGAGGGGTTGTCTTCTTCTCAAACCCGCGCGTCGAAGCTCACACATAAAGCCATCCACTGATGGCTTCCCTGGCTTCAGTTTCCTAAACCAAACAGATGGGAAGAAGATTCGGGCGCTAGCCGCACGCTTACCACTGGAAATTCCTACTAGATCTGTTATTATTATTATTTATTTATTTTTATGTGGGAAGAAATCGGACTGTCCGGATATAAAATTTGTTCTGCCACGTTCATAATCACCACGTAGAGATGGTATTTCGATATCTGCTGACCGCGCATAATGAAAAGCATCTATTCTACGAAGAGTTGCCCACTGAGTTGAATTCCGTAGACGTCTATAGCATCGTGAGAAGCAACAAACCAGCTAGCTATACGGAGCAAGGACTCCATTAACAAGAAACAAGACGCATTCTGCTTCCACACGCGCAAAGATGTAAACACTGAATTGTCTGAGGTCGGAAACTTTGGTTTTCGACACCGTTTTCTATATAGAGTTACCGCCCTTGATTGTAAAATCTGCAAATCGCCGTTCTTGTTTTTATATTTATTCGGTAGAATCATTTATTGCGGTTGTCTGCCTTAAGCTTGGAAGTTAGCTTAAAGTCACCTTCATAAATAGCACTACAAAAATGATTGTAGATTTACCATTTTTAATCGAATTCCGGATTTTTAACTATCCAAACTTTTTATTTTCAGTTGTCTCCCTTGATTTTAAAACTATTTTCCTCTGGTCTGAACTGGTTTTAGCAACATATTCTTTATTTCTAACACCGATCCCCTGTCCAGGCCTCGAAAGTCTTAACGACATTTCGCAGCAGCGAGCTACCGGTGTGAGACAGGTGAGTTACCTAAGTACGATTAGGGTCCCTTCAGCGGTGATCACATGTAAGAACCTCTATCAAAAAGCACCGGTAAAAATCTTACAAGGAACTCCTCCGCATATAGACCGCTGGAAGGAAAACCTCGTATCGCGGGGGGTTTGTCCAGCCGAATAGAGCCCTAATTTTTCCACAGCCGTCGGTGCGTGACTGCCGGAACCATCTTCCATTATTACCTTGTCGACGTACCGAGGTTAACCCTCCGCCGTGCGCTTCCAGCCTCCTCCATCCCTGCTTTGCGGCTTTTAAAACGTTCGAATATCTGTTTCAATTTTCTAATATTTTTGTACTGAATAGAAATTATCTTTAAAAAACCCAATGCTTTAATTTAATATCTAGGATTACAGAGAGAGAGACTCTTTCACGATAATTGCAATTAGGATATTGATATTTTTTACCGCCAAAGAATCTTTTTCTCCTTTTTATTTAATTCGTCTCAGCAACAATTTTTAATACCGACGAGAATTGTTCCACGGCGAAGAATTATCGAAATTCTCCATCAGGGGAGCGCAGTCGTGCAGTGGTTAACCTACTGAGGTAGGGAGGGCCTCTGCCTGCGGTTCCCCTATACTTTTGGCCGAATTCTAACCGCACTGGTTCTTAGTTTCTGAGCGTACTTGGTCCCCATGGTGACACACACACACACACACACAGCTAGAGCGCAGGATCCCAGCCTACGTCAACGGTCGGGTGCAAATCTGGGGGAACCGACATATTGTTGTACGTTTTACAACACAATAGGTTTGACTTATTTCTTTTACTTCTGGTTCTTTCTGCAACATTAAAAAAAAAAATGTTCGCTCGTAGAATTGATGTAATGATAGATTTAAATCGATGGCAGAATCAGTCTCTCTCGCTTCGCCGTATTTTTCACCGGCATCCGAACTTGTTTGCGAAAATGCAATAATTTCCTGTTACCCACGGTATTAAAAATCGTGAAGCATTAAATTTTAAAAATGCTTTTTTTTAGAGATTTTGGCATTTTATCTGTGAAATAATCTTCGCGACAATTAAAATCAATAAGTAGTTCGTTTTACTTGCGTTATATGTACAGGTACATCTCATAAAATTAGGATATCGTGGAAGAGTTCATTTATTTCCGTAATTTAATTCAAACAGTGAAACTTTCACATATTCTAGATTCATTGCACATAAAGTGAAATATTTCAAGCCTTTTTTGTTTTAATTTTGATGATCACGGCTTACAGCTCATGAAAATCAAAAATCCACTATCTCAAAATATTAGAATATTTCATAAGATCAATAAAAAAAAGGATTTATACATAGAAATGTCGAACTTCTGAAAAGTATGTTCATTTATGCACTCAATACTTGGTTGGGGCTCCTTTTGCACGAATCACTGCATCAATGCGGCGTGGCACGGAGACAATCAGCCCGAGGCACTGCTGAGGTGTTACGGAAGCCCAGGTTGCTTTGATAGCGGCCTTCGGCTCGTCTGTATTGTTGGGTCTGGTGTCTCTCATCTTCCTCTTGACAATATCCATAGATTCTCTATGGGGTTCAGGTCGGGCGAGTTGGCTGGCCAATCAAGCACAGTAATACCATGATCAGCAAACCAGTTACTAGTAGTTTTGGCACTGTGGGCAGGTGCCAAGTCCTGCTGGAAAAGGAAATCAGCATCTCCATAAAGCTTGTCAGCAGATGGAAGCATGAAGTGCTCTAAAACCTCCTGGGAGACGGCTGCGTTGACTTTGGACTTGATAAAACACAGTGGACCAACACCAGCAGATGACATGGCACCCCAAATCATCACTGACTGTGGAAACTTCACACTGGACTTCAAGCAACTTGGATTCTGTGCCTCTCCACTCTTCCTCCAGACTGTGGGACCTTGATTTCCAAATGAAATGCAAAATTTACTTTCATCTGAAAAGAGGACTTTGGACCACTGAGCAACGGTCCAGTTCTTTTTCTCCTTAGCCCATGTAAGACGTTTCTTACGTCTCTGGTTCAGGAGTGGGTTGACACTAGGAATGCGACACTTGTAGCCCATTTCCTGGACAGGTCTGTGCGTGGTGGCTCTTGATGCACTGACTCCAGCCTCAGTCCACTCCTCGTGAAGCTCTCCCCTAGTTCTTGAATCCGCTTTGCTTGACAATCCTCTCAAGGCTGCAGTCATCCCTCTTGCTTGTGCACCTTTTCCTACCACACTTTTCCCTTCCAGTCAACTTTCCATGAATATACTTTGATACAGCACTCTGCGAACAGCCAGCCCTTTCAGCAATGACCTTCTGTGGCTTACCCTCCTTGTGGAGGGGGTCAATGAGTGTCTTCTGGACAACTGTCAAGTCAGCAGTCTTCCCCATGATTGTGGTTGTGTGTACTGAACCAGACTGAGAGATTCATGGTATTTACACTGCATAAATAGTGATTTACTCAAACTCGAAATGGAATATTCTAATATTTTTAGATACGTTTTTTCTATTTTTTTAGCTGTAGGTTGTAATTATCAAAATTAAAATTAAAAAATGCTTGAAACATTTTAGTTTACAGGTAACGAGTCTAGAATATATACAATTTTCACTTTCTGAAATAACTGACAAAGAATATTGAACTCTTCCACGGTATTCTGATTTTTTTGAGATGCACCTGTATATAAGCGATTTTAAAAATCTTATTTAGAAAATAGTTATTTAAAATTTAACGGAGTCTCTTATATTTCCATAAGAACTAATTTTCTTCAGCAAACAAGGATAATAATATACTGAATTAGTGAACAAGATTTAATGGCGATTCTTTGTTGTTGTTGTTGTTGTTGTAATATCATAGCACGAAAAATATTTTAATTGTTTCATACCTGTGATCTTACAGGTGAGACTTTTTCTCGGTTAGACAATCACGCAGAAAAATACCTATGAAAAGTAAATACGTTGTCTTGTGGTCCTGAGTTCAAGATCGAGGACATCTCACAGCAAGGGGGGTGTGGCTGGAAGAGGAGAAGGGAGGTATCTCTGGCGACCAAGCAAGTTACCTGAGCTCCTGAGGCGATGATGATCGAGGCTCGACCCAGTCGGGAGTTACCCGCGGAATCTCTACATATCTACTAAGACTCTTCCTGTTTTAAGTCAGATCTGGAATATCTGGTATCCCTCTTATTTTTTTTTTTATTATTTCCTTCACTTCGTCGACGTACTTTTCCGGCCTTTGTCACTATCTCTGCGGTTACAAAAAAATCACTGACGTTTCGAAGAAACTTTCCCTGCCATTGTAGTCTCCGCAATTTTTCTGTTAAATAATCATCATTTTTAATAATATTTATCTTTAAAAAATCTACTTATTCAAATTAATGTTTGTCCTCCAGCTGAACAGGAAAAGAAAAAACGATCTAGAATCTCCTGTTTAGATTTAAAAGGGTTAACGCTAGATCTCTCTCTCTCTCTCTCTCCTCTCTCTCTCTCTCTCTCTCTCCCTCCTGCCCTCACCAAAGTCCAGAGAACATGCCCACGGTCGGATAACGCAAACAAATCCCTACGATCATCTCTCCCTTTGAGCATTGAATAATTAAGATCTGTTTCCAGGATCCCGAGACGTAGGCACGGGGAAGTAACATCACCCCGATCTGTCTGTTCCTTGGCGTGTATTTATCCTTATGGAACCCTCGTACGATGTTTACCAGGCTTCTCTCTTGTCCCGATGTGCATTTCTTCTCGTTTTGGTGCGCAGAACGGATTTCCGAAAACGACGCCACGATTGACAGGACCGAAAATGTTCCCATTCGAGGCTGTGTTCTTGACAAGCACGGTGCGTTATGAGAATCGGTTCCGCTTTAAAAGAGAAAAAAAAAAGACTCGATAGGACGGACGGGCACCGGTCTACTTACCGCAGGGCGCGACCCCAGCTGGCGATCCCCGTCCTCACACATATTCACTGACAAAATCTGGGACCCGGTTCGAATCGGAAAATGGGTTTTCTCCCCCACCCCCCTTTCTCCGTCTCTTTGATTAGCCGGCTGCGAAGAGCATGAATGTCCTGCCCGAATAAACGGTCTAGAGACTCTTTGGGGTTGGTTTTTGATACCTGATAAAGTTGAAAGGATCGCTGCTGTTTATTAAACAATCCACGTACGCTGGCGTGGCTGGTGAGCGACTAAACTTACACAAGTTATGCACAATGGCGCGTGGTCCATAGTTAATCTTATGGAAATCGTATTTTGAGCATTAAACTGAAAGTAAGTACTGCACGTTAAACTACAGATGTATCGTGTAGACTGCATTATACAAAGAGCTGATCAACGTGTTGCCATTGTATAACCCATATGTGGGCACACGTTTAAATACTATATCACGCTCTGCAGAGTTGTGTTGTTGTTGTTTTTCCTTATATAAGCCGCACCATCGCAATACGTTTAAAGAGAAACAGACGCTCTGCAGAGTTATGTTGTTGTTGTTGTTTTTCCTTATATAAGCCGCACCATCGCAATACGTTTAAAGAGAAACAGAACCTGATTTATTATTTGGGTTTTCTTTTGTCTTTATGATGTTTAATCTGCTTTGGCGAGAGGAATGAAGCTCACCGTTGCCAGGCAACGTCGTCTCGCGTGCAAATTTAGATGGGAGTCTATTCGACAGAAGGAAGGGGTCGCTGAGAACCTTTCCGGCCAGTGTTCGGTCTCGTCATCGAGGAGGCTGGTAAACCCGTCCACGACCCATTAGCAAGGACAGATGCGGATTCAGCAGTGACCCGCCCGTCCCTGGAAAGTGGATAGGACCGGTTCGCCTCGCAGCGACGGTCACCTCCAGCCGTAATAATGTTAATATTAATAATAATGGCACCGTGGGTAATGTTCAGGATAAAGGTGGAGGCGGAAGGAAAGGGAATTATAGCAGGGTACAGAATACTATGGAAAACCTATCTGTAGATAAGAAAAGAATAATTCTAATGTCTACGCAATTCATAAAGATGAAATAAAGATATCAGATATATTACCATGTATAAGCAAAACCCGCAAATTGTATGCATTAAGATTATCTTTGCACGAGATGAGCCCCTCAGAAATATTATATTATCAGTTCACATTTTAAAGCACAAAATCTAGATTCACAGAAATATGAGCATTATTTCTAATGAAAGCGCATATTTGTTGTACTGGCAGAAGATAGAACCGTTTACGATACAAACGAATTTGAAAGACAAAATCAGAATGAGCAGCAACAAAATTCTATATAAAACTTCGCTGGATAGCATCATTTTGATGTCTTTTGGCTTTTCAAAGTCATCTCTTTATCGGCTTTGCTTTGCGAAGGATGCCCCCTGTAATCAGAAGTGGATTTATTGCCTGTTGATCATTGTCTCCTAACTTGACCACTTCTTCAAGGCTCGGTTTCCTGTTCTGTTTTCTTCTCGTATACAGGCATACCTCTTATAACGCTCCTTCGCCTGGAGGAAAATCCCTACACGTTATAACGACCTCTTATAGCGCTGTTTCTTTATAACGCTCCTTCGCCTGGAGGAAAATCCCTACACGTTATAACGACCTCTTATAGCGCTGTTTCTTTATAACGCTCCTTCACCTGGAGGAAAATCCCTACATGTTATAACGACCTCTTATAGCGCTGTTTCTTTATAACGCTCCTTCGCCTGGAGGAAAATCCCTACACGTTATAACGATCGCTTGTAGCGCTGTTTCTTTATAACGCCCCTTCGCCTGGAGGAAAATCCCTACACGTTATAACGACCTCTTGTAGCGCTGTTTCCTTATAACGCCCCTTCGCCTGGAGGAAAATCCCTACACGTTATAATGACCTCTTGTAGCGCTGTTTCCTTATAACGCTCCTTCACCTGGAGGAAAATCCCTACACGTTATAACGACCTCTTATAGCGCTGTTTCTTTATAACGCCCCTTCGCCTGGAGGAAAATCCCTACACGTTATAACGACCTCTTGTAGCGCTGTTTCCTTATAACGCTCCTTCACCTGGAGGAAAATCCCTACACGTTATAACGACCTCTTGTAGCGCTGTTTCCTTATAACGCTCCTTCACCTGGAGGAAAATCCCTACACGTTATAACGACCTCTTATAGCGCTGTTTCCTTATAACGCCCCTTCGCCTGGAGGAAAATCCCTACACGTTATAATGACCTCTTATAGCGCTCCTTTTACCAAGAACGCATCTTGAGCGCTATAAGAGGTATACCTGTAACTGTTGTTAATGATGTTGTAGACATGTCTATGAAAACATTTTTTTATGTTACAATAAGAAAGATTTACGAAAGAAAAAAATGTTTTCGAAACTCCTAGTATCAGTAATGACCGAACGTATTTAAACTAGTATGTACATCAAAGGTACGGTAACGGACACAGAGGTCACGTTCTGCAAAATAAAATGTACTAATCCCTTTATTTACTTTAATAATTATGAAGC
>JACATO010001454.1:70000-139936 GCA_018389105.1 Nautilus pompilius
AGGAACATTACTCTAGTGAAGCCTCACGGTGAGGTGGGCCATTGTCATTCACGAATAATGGTCTAGCAGCAATTGGATGATTGTGTTCTCACCTGTTTAATCTCTGTAGGGTATATTATTTAAGCTGAGTCAGAATTAAAGCTGTTGAAATCAAGCTTAGAGGAGGGTATACATTAGTGGTCAAATCTGTGGACTCATCAATGAAAATAGAAAGATGTATTTCGATTTTTTAAAAAAAGCTTTGTGAGCTAAATGTTTTTAACATCAGCTTATTTGAACACGTGCTTGTACATATTTTCCAACACTCAGATGTAACTATCACCATTAATAAATTGACTATATATGATATACATGTTATAGCACTGGCGAGTGCATATTTCTGGCCGCCAGTGGTAAATATGCGAACAAGAAATAATTTATTATCGATAAATAATTTAAAAAAACAACCGGAAACCTCAAGACCTGGCCCGGTTTCTACAGCGACGTCGATCTCTCCTTAATTCCTTTACTCCTGAGCCAGAAAATGAACTGTTAGATCTCTGTCTCGGGTTAGGGATTCCATCCATAATAACAGCGGGAGCTCGAAAACGATGTATTCCATTCCGATGCAGGATTAATAATACTTTAGGTTCTGAAGACTAAACCCGAGACAACGGATTCATTCTATTAGTTGCATTAATTTTCTTTTATTGTGAAGGCTAAAGTTAAATTTAAATGCCCCGAGATTGATAGATGCTTCGATAGCTGGGGGGGGAGGGGTGGATATGGATCCCACCCACGATAGTTTGGGGGGGGAGGGTTGACCTTTTCTCCCAAGCTGATTTGAAGGCCCAGATTTAAATACTCCCTTGAGGCCCCCTGAACACGAGCAGAAGAGGTTTACGCTGTTGGAATGTACCAACCTGGTCGCAACGCGACGCCAGTTTGCCGGATTTTTTTCAGATGGTACTTTTGATGACTTAAGCTTTTCGTGCGGAACGGAAGCGGAAGCTTAGCGTAGAGAAGCTACGGCTGAAATTAGCCAAGTTTCGAGTGTTGGCGGTGACCGAGAGGGTGGGAGACATCAGATATAGGGGAATAATAAATCGGGGGGGGGGAGGTGGGAATTTTGCTCTACTGTGTTTCCCAGTTTGCGCAGTTACTGCAATTTATTAACAAAGAATGCAAAGTATATTTGTATCTAATATTGCGATCAGGGAGGGGGGTGTGAAAGGTCAAGCGGTTTCTCCACGAATTGAAGAGGGGCTGAAGGGGGGGGCTCAGACAAACCGATGTCCGTTCGACGTCCATGTGAAAGCCGAGGTTTATATCGAATGATGTGCTCCTATGGCGCACGATGTGATAACTGCTCCGTTTTATCCATCGGAAATCGATCCCGGCGATTGGAACAATTGGCGTTCGTATTCGGCGTGTTTCTAATTATCTAAAAGCCACGCCAAAGTACCGTGGGAGCGAGCTGTTTGGACATATGGACCGCATCGCCCTCTCCCCGGGGTCGATGTCGGGGAAGCGCATTCGTCGCGGAACCTCAGGTGAGTCGGGGCGGCCTCATCAGCTCCGGGGTCTCCGGGGAATTCCAAGCACGCTTCTCGCGACGGAATTCCTCCCTCCCCTTTAATCCGGGAGCGAAGCCCCCCCCCCATGAATACCGTACCCTTTTAAATTCCGCAGCCGGGAGGATTCATCGATTCGTCGATGGATTAGGGATTTCCCAGGCTCTGTACGGCGGATTAAACGGTATCTGTGTCGGTCTGGCTGTCTGAATGTCGACGTGGAGACGCACCGGAAGCCGAGGCCAGCCGGCCGCGAGACATAAGGAAGAAAAAAAACGGTAAATGAGACCGAACCCATTAACGGCCTGGCAGGGGAACGGAGCCCCCCCTTTTTTTTCAAGTTAATACAAGCACAATAGAAACTAAATACACGGCTATAACATAAACTGGCGTAACTTTGTGCGGATTCGGGCGTCATCGCATTCACCATTACCTTTCGGAGATGAGGGCAGTAGATGAACCATTTGGACAATGACCGATTTTGTTACCCAGAGAGACGAGAAAAAAATTGAGTTATTCATTGTTTCCTTAAAACAATACCCTTAATGACAGTTGCAAAACAAAGAAAAGCGCCTAAACAAGCTTGAATATCGTTATTAATTAAAAGATAATTTACCAAACTATCCCCAGATGCCCTCTGCTTCTTGAACAAATGTGACATCTGCTGCTTAGAGGTTAATTCCGTGAGTCCAGACTTTTATCGCAGGGATACATTCTTTCCTACTATTTCATTGATGTTTATTTTCCTTTCTTTTCTTAAAACTTAATATAAGCCTGGACTGTCTCCCTGTCCGAACGAACGGTGATGTAGATCTTCAGAGTCACGATTCCGCGACGGATTAACGTTTAAGGACATTATACCGTTAAGCCCTGCGCCAAAAGATACAGGGTGGGAGAGGACAAAACAGAGAAATCCGTAATAACGAGGCTCGGTGGAGGTTGGGGGGTGGGTGTTCTTCCTCTTCTCATTTTAAAGTTAATTCTTTTTAACGAAAGACATAATCGGGGTATTAAAAGAACAACAAGAAGAAAATTGCAAGGGGTCAGTTAACCACAAAGCGGAAAAGTGTGCTGGCGAGCCGGCAGGATAGAGATGAATTAAATAAACAGCTTAGGAATTATCTAGAAATGGCTTCTCCAAGAGAGACGTTAATAAGTCTGCGGAGGAACATTACCGTGTGGTTATGGATGGACGCGTTCGGTGCCAAATCGAAAACCTTTTTTGTTTTATTTTCCTAGAAGATTTAGATTGGTTCTCGTTTCTGCTACAGATATCGATATACGTCACTCGACTGGGTGATAAAATTAATAATCATAGTAATTTGAAAGAGGAATTTTGCAGTGAAGAGTATTGAAGACGTAATTAAAGTAAATTGTATCTCGATGTCAGTCTATAGTAGTTTACTGAGAACGTAAATTCGTTTTTACTTCATCTTTTACGATCGCAGTAAAAAAAACTACAGAACTTGGTCTTTATGACATGCACTGTGAAAGATAATCAGGCCGGGATGATCTATTACTTCTTTACCTCAATGGAAATAAAGATGATTTCTCATTCAGAGATGGGTTTGTGAGGAGATCTCAGCAGTGCTACCAAATAAGAAGAACTAAAATTCTGTTTAAGTTCGTTATTAAATTTTATTATGTTTCAAACAGATGGTCTTTGGTGTTTCCTGTGAAATAGTTTGTGGTATTTTATTAACTAGTTATACCTGCTGCATATCTTATGTGGCAACTTATTGTTTATCTCTTGTTGTTACGGTGTGCCTGCTGTACCTGCTGTATCTCTTATGTGGCAACTTATTGTTTATCTCTTGTTGTTACGGTGTGCCTGCTGTACCTGCTGTATCTCTTATGTGGCAACTTATTGTTTATCTCTTGTTGTTACGGTGTGCCTGCTGTACCTGCTGTATCTCTTATGTGGCAACTTATTGTTTATCTCTTGTTGTTACGGTGTGCCTGCTGTACCTGCTGTATCTCTTATGTGGCAACTTATTGTTTATCTCTTGTTGTCACGTTGTGCCTGTTGTACCTGCTGTATCTCTTATGTGGCAACTTATTGTTTATCTCTTGTTGTCACGGTGTGCCTGCTGTACCTGCTGTATCTCTTATGTGGCAACTTATTGTTTATCTCTTGTTGTCACGTTGTACTTGTTGTATCTATTGTTGTTACGGTGTGCATGTTGTATCTATTGTTGTTACGGTGTGCATGTTGTATCTGCTGTATCTCTTATGTGGCAACTTATTGTTTATCTTTTGTTGTTACGGTGTGCCTGCTGTACCTGCTGTATCTCTTATGTGGCAACTTATTGTTTATCTCTTGTTGTCACGTTGTGTCTGTTGTACCTGCTGTATCTCTTATGTGGTAACTTATTGTTTATCTCTTGTTGTTACGCTGTACCTGCTGTACCTGCTGTATCTCTTATGTGGCAACTTATTGTTTATCTCTTGTTGTCACGTTGTGCCTGTTGTACCTGCTGTATCTCTTATGTGGCAACTTATTGTTTATCTCTTGTTGTCACGTTGTGTCTGTTGTACCTGCTGTATCTCTTATGTGGTAACTTATTGTTTATCTCTTGTTGTCACGTTGTGCCTGTTGTACCTGCTGTATCTCTTATGTGGCAACTTATTGTTTATCTCTTGTTGTTACGGTGTGCCTGTTGTACCTGCTGTATCTCTTATGTGGCAACTTATTGTTTATCTCTTGTTGTCACGTTGTGCCTGTTGTACCTGCTGTATCTCTTATGTGGCAACTTATTGTTTATCTCTTGTTGTTACGGTGTGCCTGCTGTACCTGCTGTATCTCTTATGTGGCAACTTATTGTTTATCTCTTGTTGTTACGGTGTGCCTGCTGTACCTGCTGTATCTCTTATGTGGTAACTTATTGTTTATCTCTTGTTGTCACGTTGTGTCTGTTGTACCTGCTGTATCTCTTATGTGGCAACTTATTGTTTATCTCTTGTTGTTACGGTGTGCCTGCTGTACCGGCTGTATCTCTTATGTGGTAACTTATTGTTTATCTCTTGTTGTCACGTTGTGCCTGTTGTACCTGCTGTATCTCTTATGTGGCAACTTATTGTTTATCTCTTGTTGTTACGGTGTGCCTGCTGTACCTGCTGTATCTCTTATGTGGCAACTTATTGTTTATCTCTTGTTGTCACGGTGTGCCTGCTGTACCTGCTGTATCTCTTATGTGGCAACTTATTGTTTATCTCTTGTTGTCACGTTGTACCTGTTGTATCTCTTTTTGTTACGTTGTACTTGTTGTATCTATTGTTGTTACGGTGTGCATGTTGTATCTATTGTTGTTACGGTGTGCATGTTGTATCTGCTGTATCTCTTATGTGGCAACTTATTGTTTATCTCTTGTTGTCACGTTGTGCCTGTTGTACCTGCTTATCTCTTATGTGGCAACTTATTGTTTATCTCTTGTTGTTACGCTGTACCTGCTGTACCTGCTGTATCTCTTATGTGGTAACTTATTGTTTATCTCTTGTTGTTACGTTGTGCCTGTTGTACCTGCTGTATCTCTTATGTGGCAACTTATTGTTTATCTCTTGTTGTCACGTTGTGTCTGTTGTACCTGCTGTATCTCTTATGTGGTAACTTATTGTTTATCTCTTGTTGTCACGGTGTGCCTGCTGTACCTGCTGTATCTCTTATGTGGCAACTTATTGTTTATCTCTTGTTGTCACGTTGTGCCTGTTGTACCTGCTGCATATCTTATGTGGTAACTTATTGTTTATCTCTTGTTGTCACGTTGTGCCTGTTGTACCTGCTGCATATCTTATGTGGTAACTTATTGTTTATCTCTTGTTGTCACGTTGTGCCTGTTGTACCTGCTGCATATCTTATGTGGTAACTTATTGTTTATCTCTTGTTGTCACGTTGTGTCTGTTGTACCTGTTGTATGTCTTTGTGTTACAATGTACCAGTTGTTTCTGGTGTAGTCTTGTTTTTACTTTGTACCTGTCGTTACTGTTGTACTTGTTGTTACTTCTGTATCACTTTTATATTACTAATTGTTGTATCTCTTGTGATTTTAGCCGCTGTTATTGTATTTTTTGCTATTGTTGCGATTATCCACTAAAATTCTGTCAACTGTTGTGACATGACAAAGACTGCTTTGCAATATGATTGTATACCGCTGTATCTTAGATGTGAACAAATCAGCATGAATACTTTACATCTAACAATACCTATCTATTAACTAAGTCAGGTAAGAATACCGTTGATGCTATTTTAGTTCTTGATGTTATTTATGTATATTCAGTGCTGTCTTGGTAATACCACGCACACGCAGCGCGAGCGATAATTGGCCAGTGCTGGGTGCTAAACTTTATCACGTTGTTGAGTCACAAGTACCGCAGAAAAGGTAGATATGCAAAATTATTAAATTGATAATTTTGGCTTAAGCTTCACGTATCTACCAGAACTTCGGATACCTACCTTAGGTGGGCGCATGCTGGCTGGAGGAAAACGGCCTCTTATGATCAGGAATATCTTTCAGATGATGGATTGCACAGTGTACTTGTGATTAAGTACAGAAATCGTCCTTGCGCAAAAACTGAAATGCAGAAGTGCGTAAAATGAGGTCTCTGAGAAGAGCTTGGCGAGTGGAGTGATCTCCCCCTGTGTTGGCCTGGTACTGCCAGATGCTGGATATTCTCGTGGTATTGCAAACATCGTCATGGTTTTGTAGGTTTGTAGGCTGAAATGTCATGGAGAAAAAGAAGCTACCAGGGCAGGGATCTATTCCCAGGGACTTTTAGGATGCAGCAAACATAATCCATCACAATTCAGATAAATTACGACAGAGATTAATGGACGCAGATGGAAATTTAGATGCATTTATTGTAGAAAATAAGATTTTGTTTTGTAGCCATTTCTACGTTCATTAAAAACGCATTGATTGCAAATTTTATTTATCTACGTCCTTTGTGAGTTACTTTTAGTAAGACATATCGAAATGGAGGTGATCAGTTTTTGAATTTTACCGACCCTGGTCCTTTAAATTTTTTATATACCCAAATTTTGGGACATGGCATTGATCTGCTGTCGGCAAGACCATGGGCCGACTTCAGTGTACTCCATAGTTGTGCTTGTGTGGCATTCGTAATGGTTCCCACGTGGCTGCTCTTTAAATTTCCCTTTAGAAAGAGCTAAAATTGAAAAAAAACGCACACACAGGATAGCGCGAAGTATCATCAGTTGATTGGTTGTAATTCGTACCAGCGAGAGTTGGTGTTCTCTGGTAATTAGAGACGAGGGACATTGCCAGTGGTCTGGGCACAGTATGAAAAAGGCTGTCGCAGTTAATTAAGATGACGATCCAGCGATGACTCCTCCATATTCTGAAAGTATACGGTCTCAACTTCTTTTTCTTTTTTCAAACACTCTAAATATTGGTTCCGTTGTGGTGTCTAGGAATCTAGATCATTGAGCATGGCCAGTTTTTGTTCGCTTGTCAACTGTTTACTTCCGCTTCCGTAGCATTGCATTGTGGGGAAGGTTTCTTTAATTACTGACCAAGACAACAAAAAAACAACAGATGCCACTGAGATGAGTATATGATAGCCAAAAGCCAAAAACATTCGCTTTGGCTGCATTCAACAAAACGAAATTCCGCGATAGAGCCTCCTTGAGCATTTTGTCTCTGCTATCAAACGAACTTAACAAGAATTTAGTCGAATTTCCTCAATTTTCTTTCTAAATGACATTTTTTCCAAGCTCTATTTTTATAGCTCCTCTACGAAGCCTTAAGACCGACTTTCTTAAAAAATACGATTTAATTGCGAAGAACAAGAAAAGAAGATAAGATATTTATAATCTTGAAATAATTTATTAACAAGCGGCTGAAGACGGGGTTATGTCACAGAACCGTTTTGCCATAAGCAGCTGAACCGAAGTCAGGGGAGGCCACTCAACACACACACAACGGTGTCCGTTCTTATCACTATTATTTAGAAGGAATCACTTATAGCGCATTCGCGCGGCCCTTATATCATCAATTTTTTAACTTTTTTTCTTTTATTTACCCCCCCCCCCAAACCTTTTTTTTTTTTTGCGTCTGCCTGGTTTTATTTGTGGGCGGTCTCTTCCGACTGCTGTGGACTGAAGGGCGACATTAAAAGCCTTTCCTATCACAGCTTCAGGAGAAACTTTACGGTTCTCCAGGAAGGCAGCCGGCAGCCGGATGTTCGCCAGCATTATGGGCTGTTAGAAACGCGATACCGGAAACAGAGAGCCCCCGCGATCCAAATGTTCGGCTGAAGGTCGATGAGACAAACGCGGAACTAACCGAAACTATTATTGAAGTTTTGCGCTACGCAATCGTGGACTTTCCGATCGAGATTCCAAAAAAGAATATCCTGATGAAGAACATTTTTGCACGAGAAAATTCTCCACATAAACCTATTTTGCTGTATTTTGCCCTTTGTGGACCTGAACAACATGCTGGCAACTGCACGGGCCAAGATGTACAATGGTATAGGAGACCTCCGTTATGACGGCCGGAATTCGTGCTCGTGTATTTGCAATTACATTTGCTTTAACCTGTTTCTAGAGATTATCTCAACTGAAAAGAAAGAATCTGTCGATACTGGATTTCCGGTCACACTTTGATCAGAATTATGGCTAACGCCAGGTGCTGTAGACCCGTTCGAAAACTCACATATGTTAATTTATTGTTGCAGTAAAATTTACGATATTAACCCGAAAAAAATTGGTCTGCAGTAAGTCGGTTGGAAAATGGCTGCCGGCAAATGGACGTTCGGCCTTTACGTACCACTTTCAGAGGTCTGTGCAGACACTGAGGGTCAGAGGAAGATGGCCGCTCTACTGATACAACAGCAGAAAACCGTTGGGGGAGATCGCGGCCGGCGGAAGTCACGTGTTCGATGTTCAAGGTCGCCTGACTTTTCACAGTTATCTGAAGGGAACGGCAGCAGGTGGCTCGCGTTCGAGGACGACGTCGCCAGAGCTGGGGTCAGGACGGCGAGCTGCGTCCTGATCTTTGATTCCTGGAATGCCCCTGGCACACGAGTAAGAGCCAAGAATTTCTGCTCCTTCGCAAAACGTACACCATACGGTCATGGTTTCACCCAGCGGCAGCAAGTAACATCGGATGGAACAATCAGTCATCTTGTTTTAGGCATGCGCAGACGGTCCCAATTAACATGCCGGTATTGGCCCGATGACCCGTGTAACGGGCCAACGGTGCCAGTACAAGACGGCATATCACCAGCATTGGCCCAAAACAGGCATGGGATGTGCCAGCTGCATAGAGTCCCTCAGTGACATCATCGATGATCACTGCATCATTTACGAAGTAAAATACAGATAGATATCACGGCATCGTCCCCCCATTAGCATGTTATAAAGACATCTATGGAATAATTTGGCAAGTATAAACTGTTTTCTATGAATCCTGATTGTTTTACTTCATAAAAGAAACATATTTATCATTAGGTTCCAATATTCTTAGACTTTTGACCAGTACATTGAAACACTTATTTTGTGTCTATCAAACTGATATTGTGCAATAATAATAATAATAATAATAATAATAATAATAATAATAATAATAATAATAATAATAATAATAATAATAATAATAATAATGGTCAATTTAGAAACTCTATATTAAAATAATGTAGTCAAAAGCTGATAAAAACATCAGCATCTGAAGGTCATTAGAATCAGATTGGAGGATCATTATGGAATACTTAAGGGAACACAGATATAAATACAGCTGGAAAGAAGACCGACATAACAGTAAAGAATCAAGACGAGAAGAAAAAATAGTGCCATTTCATTAATATTATCCTTCCCAGATAGCACAATGGTAAGAAGAGCAAGGAAAGGTGCAGAAGCACATTGACGGGGAAATAACAGAGTAGAACGCGGCAGTTAAAGACAAGTTGACTGTAATGGGGATGGCTGTGGCTGTAAATAAGACCACGAAGGAATGGACAGGGTAGACTACTGGCTCTCAGAAGCTCCAAACTATTTTGAAGGCTGTAGATCAAGGCACGGCCCGAACGCTACAAAGTAATATCAATCAATCATTGGAATTACAGCGTTACCATACCGCTTACAGGCCTCTGACAATAGAGTGTGAGCGTCTCCTTTGACAGTAAATAACATTCCAATAACTTACAGTGCAATAATAATAATAATAATCGTGAATATTTTATGCTGAAGTAATTCAATGCAACGTTCCGCTCGATCTTTGATTGATGTCAATCATAGTAGTCGCCGTTCATTGTTTTTAACCCTTTGAACGTAATACAACTTATCAGCTCGAGTAAATTCTTTGCTTGACTTTTCGCGTCACGAATATAACGGCACGGAAGACGCCAGAAATACCGACGTGCGATCTATAAACCATTTAAAATCTAAACTGCTTATCTGCCTTGTAAATCTAATCAAGAGCAACAAATGCAGCCGTCATTCGGGAATAGGCTTGAACCATCCATCCGTGTCAGAATCACCCCCCCCCCCACTGGCGGAGCGTAGGAATGTCTCCGTTGCTGCACCAAACTCAGTTATACCAAAATTAGCGGCGGGCCTGGTCGAGAATCTCGGCGAAGTTATCCGGGAATTCGATATTGCGCGAGTCTTTCATTGCTTTCCATAGGATCTATCAGACGAATACCTTGAAGGGAAAAGTCTTATGCGATCAAAACGTAAGTGGACTGACTGGTTCATTGGAAGTCCACTTTATACTACGGCTGGTCCGGTTTGGTACAGTAAGGCTTCCTTCAGCTTCCCTTCTGTCGGATGCCGATTTCCTCTCACGGCCAACCGGACGCTTTTAGTAGCTACGCTTCACCGGCACCTTTGCGTGAGACACCGCTGATCCGAAACGATACAAGTCTCCATACGGCGGGTAATTCTCCTGCGAAAACCATGGCATCAAGACAACAAGAGATACGAATAAAGATTCTACAACACGAAACACAACAAACAAACAGCAGAAAGATGTAGTATATGAATAGTAAATTTCTCCTGGGGTGTGGATGGGGGGGGGGAGAGAGAAGAGAGAGAGAGAGAGAGAGAGAGAGTGGAGAGAGGGGGAGAGATGGAGAGAGGGAGAGAGAGAGAGAGAGAGAGATGGAGAGTTATGACGCCAGTAGAGAGAGAGAGATGACGTCAGTAGAGAGAGAGAGAGAGAGATGAGAGAGAGAGAGAGAGACAGAGAGAGAGAGATGGAGAGAGAGAGAGAGACAGAGAGAGAGAGAGAGACAGAGAGAGATGAGAGAGAGAATGGGAGAGAGAGAGAGAGACAAGAGAGATAGAGAGAGATGGAGAGACAGAGAGAGAGAGAGAGACAGAGAGAGAGAGAGAGACATAGAGAGACAGAAGAGAGAGAGAGAAGACAGAGAGAGAGAAGAGAGAGAGAGATAGAGAGAGAGAGAAATAGAGAGCTGAGAGAGAGAGAGAGAGAGATTGGAGTATTGAATAATAAAACATCTAAAAGGAAAAAGAAGAAAACAACATTGGAATTATTACTTTACTGGCGTGGATCTTAAACAAAGCTTCGGTTTTTTAAAATCCAAAAGGATAAAATTTAAGATTAATAGGGATTAGAAGTTCCAACCAGTTCATTAAGATAAATTATCGCTTAAAAAAGAGGAAATAATGAAAAGAAAGGGCTTTTTCCTAAAAGTTTAAGTTAACACTACTTTTACACAAAGATCTCAAACGTCTCTGGCTAATTTTCTCTCCAAAAGACTTCACTTAAGAAGCCATTTAACTGTTCTAAGGAATGACTCATGTTCTTCCTCTCAAATCGATATAAAAGACGTTTCTAAAGTTTAATTTCTCTCTTTTCTCTTTCTCTCTGTCTTTCATTTATTTCCTTAATTCACGTCGAAGTAAAAGGAAACTCTGAAATAAAATATAATTAAAAGCCAAATTTTTTTTAAGTTGTACTTTAAAAATTGGTTAAAATTTCTTAAAACGAAACTTATTTCTTAAAGGAGAAAGAATGAAAAAACTCAAGGCTATAATATTGTTGAAGGGGAGAGTTTGAGTTCCTTAGAGATGTTTCTTAAATCCAGATGATACAGCGTTAGAAAAGACTTTATTTGATTTATTATGTTTCCTAAAGTTACGAGTGTATTCAGAGGGAGGGAGAGAGAGAGAGAGAGAGAGAGAGAGAGAGAGAGAGAGAGAGAGGGAGAGAGAGAGAGAAGAGAGAGGAGAGAGAGGAGAGAGAGAGAAGAGACAGAGAGAAGATGACATCAGTAACACAGAGGGAGAGGGAGGGAGAGAGAGAGAGAGAGAGAGAGAGAGAGATGGAGAGAGAGAGGGAGAGAGAGAGAAGAGAGAGAGAGAGAGATGGAGAGAGAGAGAGAGATGACACATCAGTACACAGAGAGGGAGAGGGAGGGAGAGAGAGAGAGAGAAGAGAGAGAGAGAGAGGAGAGAGAGAAGAGAGAAGATGACATCAGTACCAGACAGACAGAGAGAGAAGGAGAAGAGAGAGAGAGAGAGGAGATAGAAGAGAGAGAGAGAGGAGAGATCTACCAAGATAATCAGAATAACATAGATTTTTCCCATGTGTACATTTGTCCTCTAAAATATTAACTATCTGAAACGCCATTTCTATTATCTATTACCAACGTCTCGTCTTGTGCCGTGTAAAGCTCGTGATGTCTTCTAGGCAGGTAATCCATCAGATTATTAATGGTGAAGGTTTTCCAACAAAATTCTCGGATATTCCTTCACTTGATGTTGTGAGCCCTGGTGTCGGTCATTCGCTTCCTGGTCATTAGCCAAAAGCGCTCCTAAAAGGTGATTCGCAGGACTAATCGACGGTCTATAGAGACGGGGGGGGTAGGTGGAAGCCACTACGGTCCATTCCGTGTTTCCCGATCTAATTGCTCCGGACGGCTGCTATGCCGCTTTACTCTCCTCCAGGATATAGTTATTACTGCCGAGCATCTCTCGAGCAGATACTGCAGGAGGGCATGATAACGGCTGAATCTGAACGTTAGTCGGTAAACGCAAGATCGGCTTTGTTCGTAAATCGTGATGGCCGTTCACACCATCGCTCGAGTGCTTTCCAGACCGTTGAAAGCCGTGTTTAACCCTTGTGATGCTAGCCACTTGACGCCGGAAGCAGATCCCCCCCGCCACGTCTTTGAAAGCCCCGCAACTCATTTTTCAGTGTACTATGTTCGGGTGAAATAGTTATCCGTGATGCACATATCGCTGTGTCAGTCAGTATCATGGCCCGTACCCAATTTCAGTTTTTGGCGGATAATTGAAAGTTCTGGGAAACCAGCCCTTTTGCGAGAAGTATCGCAACATCCTGGTTACATTGGGTATCTGCTAGCGATGAGTAGTTTTTCTGTTGAACCAGGTTCGCCTCACTGGGTGGGCGTGTCCTTAACTCTGAACGAGGCTGGTTCTGCATGTATCCCAGCAGGCTCTATTCAACCATTTTATTGGTGTCGAAATATCCGTTTATATACAGTCAAACGCTTTAGATATGCAACTTCCTTTCGAGGAATTATAACTTATAATATACCATGTCACTGAAATTATTTACGCATGCATAAATATAAGCGACAGCGCATTACACAAACAAACTTAGCGATTTTCGTATGCAGATCTCTCGTTCCACCATTATATATTTTTAATACACTGGTTTTTGTTCGTAAAAAGAATGGCACGGGCAGACAGAGGCAGAGCGGCAGGCTGGATGTAGGAGGCCTTTCTCGAAGACAGGAAGTTCAGATAGATGAGATTGGACGTCATCCACGGCCAAGAATGCCCGCTGTAGCTCCGCAGACTTTTGTTGTGTACGGTAGCATGAAGCGTCCTGCGCGAGGAAGTCGGACACAAAAGGGTTAAAAAAAAAATTCCGCGACAGGCGAATCAAGCGATGGCGGAAGAACATATCTCAAAATTTAGTGGTTACGTGGGGGAAATAAGCTAAAAACAGGAAACCATGGGAAGACTTAGGCAAGGCGTTAAATTCAACGACGGATAGACAAAAGCTGGATAAAAAGGGTAGTGGACGCCGATGAGTGGGATAGAATTGGGAAGACAGTGTAGAAAAGCACACAGCAGGAGGTATTAAGGACACGGAGAGCTGCTACTACATCTGAAATTTTTAAAGATTTACAAACCAGTGAGAGAAAGACATAATAGATTTAAAATTGAGAAACTGCAAAAAAGAAATTGAGAAGAAGTGGTACCAGTTTTGATCGAAGTCTTATAGTCAGTGGATAAGATTCGTAGATGATGACAACAGCGTTCAGCGAGACCTTCAGCAAGCGGTCACGCGTGGAGCGGCTGGATTTGTTTGGAACCTCGGAAGGGGGTTCGAGCTGTATGTACTCTGCGACGGACCCCACATTCGAGGCTGTGAGACAACAACAGTAATGGTAAGTGTTAATTCTTCAGGGTGTTTTCCTACACATCTTGTTATGTAATCACGTCACGTGACTTCTTCATCTTCATTCTCAGTTTTCTTTGAGGTGAAACAATTAATTTAGGAATCAATGCACCGCTTCCCTCTGCAATGCCCTTCCCTCCTTCAACCGCTGGAGAAGTCCGATCTAATTCAGCTGAAGTCGATTCAGACGGTTTCCTTCTTCTTTTCTTTTCAAAGTTCAGCCTTAATTTTGAAATAGGGTGGGGAAGAAAGGGGTTTCGAGTAACGATCTAATATGTAACAAAAAGCTGGGGTCCCGCAAGGCCCGTTGGCACTCGTCAGCAAAGAACGACAATCGCCCGCGTGCGATGGTCCTTTGGGACCCTTTTTTCACAAGGAAAAACAAACCCTGACGGAAATCCTTAAAGGAACTTGGCAGAGGTCATCAGGTTACATTTCTGCCAAACTTCGCGCTGAGTTGGAAATCCGAAATACAAGATATAACCGGGGAATAAGGCGGGAGAATGTCTAAGTTATCTCGAGCAGAATTACTGATAACGACGTCTTTGATGCCGCAGTGGATAATTTGTGGAGTAAAGATGGACTTTATCCTGAAAGTTTTTTGTGTTTTTTTTAAATCTCTAACGCAACAGTGGATGTCATGTAAAAAGCTTCCAAGGTTCCCACAAGACGGGGTCCAGTATTGAGATACTGAAAAATAAAATAGAGAATGCATCTTTAATGTCAGTAAATATTATGTCGCATCATCATCTTTTCTCGTTAAACGCCAGTAAATGTCGTGTGAAAACGGGCTTTACTGATATGTACTGCATTAGCAAATAGCAGATGTGGTCTCTCACCTAGGTTTCTGGCTAAAGTTCCGTCGATACCATCGTGCGACAAACCCGGATTTCTTTGGATTACAAAAGATCGGCGAAAATCCAATAGAGGGCAGAGGCAGTCCGTGCCACGCCGACCGGGATGACCCCCCGAGGACCGACGTCGGCCCTTTGCTACAGAACAACATTCTCTTCCTTCCAGATAATTTTGAGAAAGAGAAAGCTAAAAACTCTGTTGCAGGTTTGTTGCCAAAGTTTAGCGGTGTACGTTAAAGAGTTAAAAGCTGAGGGTCTGTTTAGTGCACAAGCGACGAAGGGGGCTCGCGTTAGGAAAGAGACAGCGTCATGACGGGAATGGGGAATCGTTTGTGTCGTACCAGTCGCTCAACGGCCCCACGAATGATGGGCTGAAGTTAAAACGGACTTAGCAGCACAAAAGGACCTTCCTGGCTGCATCGGTGTGAGTATGTCTTAGCTTTGCCAAAATATCGACCTACAGAAGATTATAATTATAGACCTGTGCAGAGATTAAGCAAAATTGTTAAGCATTCACGTCTCTTCTTTCTACTTGGAGCCTGTCGGTTTTGCTCTCGCAGCCGAGTCTTTCCACGCCTTGTTCATTTCCTGCAGCGACGAGCCACGAGAGCTCCGTCTCCTTCAAGAGGTGGGCAGAGGATTGGAAGTAGTTACGGTAATTTATCTCTCCACTGATAACAGGTGCTCTTAATCCCAGCTCCAGAAGTTCCGACGGAGATCCGGCACGCTGCGTCGCCTCTCCTTCCTGAGTGATTGCTCACAGGGTCGGATCTGTCGTGGGCATCGATCGGCGCGCGCTAATTGAAGAAGCGAAACCCAGCACACACACACACCACACACACACACACACACACACACACACACACACACACACCTTGTTCCCGTTCTTGAAGTAAAGATAAACTCGCAAGTCTGATCGACGTGAAACCAAAACGGCCCAAATGCCAAAGCGATCAGAAACTCGTCATCTTCTCAGCCGATCCTTCTGCTGGCCATTCCTACTTCAGCCATAATGTTTGCGGAATTGGTCACGAGTGGGATGACGTCATCGAAGGAAAAACTTGGTATTCGTTGTTTCTTTCACTCGGCTTTCTCGTTTGTGTGTGTCTCTCTCTCTCCTTTTGTCGAAGAGTTGTTATTATATATTATGGCCAGGACGATTCAACAAACCCCGGCATTCTGCGCGGCTAACTTGCCGAGATCGGTTTGGAAAAAATTTTAAAATACGGCCAACCGAGTTTTTCCACAACAGCTTCATCCGGTGATCATTCGTCCCAGTCACGTGGACAGTCTGTATCCTCATCTCTGCTCATTGGCAGTTTTAAAACGTGCAAGACTCGATTGGTAAGCAGCCATAATCTGATATGTGAGCAAAAAAAATCTATGGCTGAGAGCCAGAAGAAAATCTTCTCCATACAACTATCATGTGTTTTAGTTGCCTCGTTAATTACGTCATTGTTAGACCGTCCAACCGGCACCGTTGGTTTGTCGCTTGGTGACGTAAAAGCTTGTGTTTATTCCGGATACGGGAGTTGTCTTCATAAGGTCCGAAGCAGGAATTATGAGAAACACCGGTAAACGTCTGTCGGCATCATCTCAGCTGGATGCAGCCAAACGAACGACTCGAAGGGGTTAGAACAATGCCAACAGAAGCAGCGTGCGTGATACAGGTTTAAAACAAGAAGTCGTAGGACTCCAGTACCTGGAGCACTCTGCGAAATGTCACAACAACAACAAAAAGAAAGACGAAAGGTGACACTTGCGACGGCTCCAGCCACAACCGGCAGATGGCGCGTTGCTGCAGGTGATAAAGATTGGGGAAGGAGAAGAAAGAAGAATCGCCGCACGCCGAAAGTACAATGCTACCTCGTCACGCAGTAATACGAGAAGGTAGAACGATGTAAACAATCTAACATGGAATGAAACCGAAATACATCTCCTTTAGAATGGAGTCTGGTGGAATATTATGACAATGCCAGGAAGTCGGTATTGCTTTCTGTGATTAAGCATCTCAAACTCAGAGTTTATCAAGAAACGTTATAGCAGCTCTCAGCGCACGTGTCGCCCGCCTAACTTGGTGAAACAGTGGAGGCGAGTGGTAGCGTGTAGTGATAAATGGCCACAACGCAAGATCCTCGTATGAACATTATTCATCTCCTATAATGATAGCGACATATGGATCGAGAAGAAGTCAAAAGGGCAGCACCACTCAAAGACAGTGAACTCAAATAATTTTCCAGTCATGGAAATTCCGAAGCTCTGAGAGAGTATGGATTTCCGTACAAATGGATCCGAGCATTTTCTCATCACATCTCTTTCATTATCCATGATAAGTGCACGGTTACCTCTACTAATGGTTCGGCAAGAAAGGCTAAGGTGTCTCCACAATTTGTCTCTTTCCAATGCCGTGTCGCCGATATTGAGATTGCAATCTTTTGTATTTAGCACCAAGATTCCAACTCTTTTACTATGTTGCTGTATTTTGTCGTTCGTCATTCACATTCTAGTGTACTGCATCAGTCGAAAAGTCACCTTTAATTCCTCGCTGAATGACTGTGGCCTCACACGCTATGATATCCGTCACACTTAGTTTCCGCGCAAACTACACAGAGATGGTCTTTTGTATTTCCATGGCATCTATTAAACGCCAAGTAAAGGCGATTTACATCTAAATGAATTATTCTTTCCTGAATACCTTAAACGCTACCTCTGATTCCTTTTCTTGTTATCGACAGCTGAGTTTTCCCGGTATCATATCTATAAAACTTATGATTGTCTTCTACTTCTTTTAAGTAGTCTCGTAAACTTGCATCTTCGCACCGAGTGCCACCAGTTCTCTTTCGTTCGGCTGCTGCGCTATTGACATTTGTTGTTGTTCTTAGTAGATTTTCAGCGCGCGTACACATAGAAAATGCAATATTGTCATCGCTTTAAATATCTTATAGGTTTAAATCCCTGAAAGGTTTCCCCAGTCTCTCGGTTTCCCCTATCGGCTGAGTGCTAAAGGGCAAAACCACCTGTTTGTTGGGCAGGTGCCCGCGGAGTCCGGTGGCGTTCGTCTGACTTTTTGACGTCATCATATTTTCTACTCTCACTTTAGGAGAACTTAGAAAAGCGCACAAAACCAAGCTCACCATAATATCGCCATGCAAGTTCTTAATTAATCTGTTCTTAAACGGATTAAACAAATCTTCCGCGCTGGGCATAAACCGTAAATATTGTTTGTGCGCTTTAGAACTGATCACTTCGATGTTCTTTTCTCCTCCCAGTGAAGTAGCAAACGGGAGTTGGCGTGTACGCCACCCTGTTTAATAGAGTAGTAAAAGGGTTAGTGCGAGCTATCGATGTAAGTGGAGGACACCCAAGACCTTTCCAGAGCTTAGCGTCAACGCGTCTCCGCTCCTTCAATAATATCTGCATTAACAACAGCTGTTAGGATTTCAAGTCATTCATTATCCTCGCACACCCGGCCTGCCTTTGTATAATATAATTTTAATGCGTTTTCCTTTCCTACCTGACTCCTAGCGAGCATGTGTGGTCTTGTATTACTGACTTTAATTATTCAGGCTTCGATCGAACCCCTCCCAACACCATCTCGCTTCGGTGGTTTCCAAAAAGTCTCCACCTCTGGCCCGGCCGGGATGCAGTCCACGCAGCTCCTATTAATAACTCACACGTCTTAGTCGCATAACTGCGATAAATCAAATCGCCAACTGGACGTGGAAGATCTGCGCCGCGATCGGTGTGAAATCGCCGGTTTTCCCCACAGCGAAAACAAACAAAACATCACGTGTGTGAAGTCTGGCTTTTCCGGAGAAATAGACTACACACGAGGCCACAATTAACGGAACGATGCCGAGTAATTTCCATCTGTCTCAGTAAATGTCAAGCGAAGATGAACGTTACTTATCGTAACTGAGTCAGAAAGCCAGACAGATTCTGTCCAGTACTTATAAAGATTACACCCTACAGAACTCCTTTGATTCTTTTTTTTGCCATTAACTGCCATGGATGGTCAGCGAGTGTTTGCAATAAACGTCATGTAAAGATGGACTTTATGTGTCTGTCTATCGTATCACGCCAGCGCACACGAGATTTTATTCAGTGATAATTGAAAACTCTCTTCGCCATCATTCAGTTTCACTTAATACGTTAAGATTTTTTTTTTTTTTTTTTAAAAAAGGAAAACTTAGAAAAAATTCCTTTATGGAAATTACCGTACAGAAATCTGTAATCAGTGCCAATAATAGACGTTCAGGCAGATCAATTTAAGCCGAGCTGGGTACAAACGAACAAGATTTTAATGTCTGACTCCAAATGTTCATAGTTCTTTAATGTTTGCTATAAAGAACCAGAAGATAATCTTTCAAGTGTCATATAAATGCCAAGTCAAGACGGCGGTTTGAATATTAAGGTTCACTTTACGCCCGGAAAAACTCTGATCTTCAACACACACACCCCCACCTCCACTGTGTGTTTTTGGCTGAAAGTACGAATCGTCTTTCCTCGGTTCGCATCATCTTACCACCGGGTCGCCATCTTTACCTGTTCCCTAAACTAGGGAAGAACCGGCGTAACCTCTGAAAGGCAGGCACCATCCTGGCCGCTCTACCGTGCCCTGGTTACGTGTGGTTCTCTGAAACGACGTCTGGGGCAAGAACTTAAAGCGGAATCGAAGCGGGAGAAATGCGACGAGTGCGCATCACACACACACACACACACACACACACACACACACACACACACACACTAGACCAAGCTTTAACTATTCGTCGAGCTAACCGGAACTTTCTGATCAGCAACACATTCGGAGTAAACGAAACTCGCACTTGTTCGTCGGTCGGATTTTGTTTTTTTTTTATTAAATTAAAAATTCCAAAAGAACAACCTCACACGACCTAGCCGGTAATGACGTCACGGCTGACGTCACGGCAGCAGGAGAGGCTGCTGGGATTTGTTGTCACGTGCAGCCACAGCCAGCCGTGTTTATTGGGAGCCGCCCACAGGACACAAGAGTTAATAATTTCCTATTAAATTTGGAAAAAAACGTTATTTATTTATTTATTTATTCGTTGTTTTCGATTTGGTTGTATTTATGTCATCCTGTTTATTATACTTTCAAAAACAAGATCTATCAATTATTATAATTTCAAAAGAAAATGTATTATTTTAAAATGATTATTATTATTATTATTATTATTATTATTATTATTATTATTATTATTATTATTATTATTATTATTATTATCATCATCATCATTATTATTGTCGCTATTATTATTATTATTATTATTATCATCATCATCATCATGATCATCATTATTATTATTATTATTATTATTATTATTATTATATTATTATTATTATTATTATATTATTATTATCATTATTATTGTTGCTATTATTATTATTATCATCATTATCATTATTATTATTATTGCTATTATTATTATTATTGTTGTTGTTGTTGATATTATTATTATTATTATTATTATTATTATTATTATTATTATTATTATTATTATTATTATTGAAAATCTAAGAGAGATAACAGAATTACTAATAATAATGTAACAGAGGCTATTTTATTAATTACAAATTTTAATTGTTTCAAACGGAAGTATTTTAATATAACTTTGCAAAATTAAAACTTTTTCAAAACTGTTTTTTTTTTTAAATGTAATATAGTTTATTTGGTTTTTTTTTATCTCTTGATGTACCTCAGTGTTTAAAGTTAAACCTTTTTTTAAAGGAAATCATAAATTCACTTGCATAATTATACGAAATACGACCCACACACAGTATTTGTTAGAGTTATCTCCCTTTAAACTAGTTTTTAACAGGATGTTCAAAAGGAAGGCAATTATTACACGTTTCCGCAAACAGTGCGTGTTTCCAGGGTGTGGGACCAGCAGTCAGAATGCATTATTTTATCCCAAGTTAGCCATTCCTCCCTTATCGGCTGGCAGCTAGAACGACAGTTGTACACAACACGAGAACCAACGACTTGGATTTTATCTTTTGCTGCACACAATCTATCCTGTCTCCATTACGATCTTCTTGTACGAGAACAAACCAACCCCCAGCGCTCCATTATCCTGTAACTTCATCTACCTACCTTCAGGTTATTTTTATTTACTACCAAATTTTGCGTGGAAGTGACCACTATTTATTTTCCAGACGAATGCTGATACGTATAATGATGTAAGGGAGATAACCCAGTAAGTTATTATCCTAGTTTTATGCTCTTTTTTGACATTAGACATATTAACTAATAAACGTTTTTAAATTAAAAAAAAAAGAAGAGAGAGATAACATGAGATTTCGATTTAGTAAATGGATAAAAATTAATAATTTTAAAATTATTATTAGGGCGTGATAATCTCATTTTATGAACAGAGAGGAGAGTTGCCAGGCGCAAGGATAGCAGCCATTTGTCGGACTGTAAACTGTGACATTATATACAATTCAGGGTCTCCATGCGTATCTAAAGAGTCATTCGCATTCTGTTCCCTTCAGTTGTTTTACCTGGTACAATCCCTCACTTAACCCCAAATCAAGTCTGTAGGTAAACTTGTGAACTGTTGTTCTGAAAAGAAAAGAAAATCACATGTAATTACTGATTTAATAAACAAATACCCGAAACGTTTTTTACAATGTTTTCCAATTTATTTAATTCACTAGATCTGGAAGAAAAGAAAAATTCCGTAGTTTTTTTGGAGTTACCTCCCCTGTATTAAATTCTGAAAGCTATGCACAAAAGACGAGTCCGCTGTGACAAAGGACCAATGTTCAATCAATCCCCCGTCGGAGACCCTCTCTGCGAATTTCGCATAGCATCGTGTTATTTTTTTGGCACTCTTCTATACCCATCAACTGGCGTGGGTTTCCTCCCACAGCTCGAAAGACCAGCAGGAACTTTATCGCTTAGCTGAAGACAAAAGTGATAGACTCGGAGAGAGGTAGTGATGACAACGCACGTTATCGGTAACTATCGCAATATGCAAGCTTATCAGGCATCTACAGTTGTAGATGATTATCGTGAAAGGAGATAGTTGTAAATCAGTCTATAACTAGCGACTCTTTCATAATGTTACGGATAGGCTAACACCTCGGTCAGAAAAACACGAGACTTTTAGCATTTTAATGATTTCCTATAGAAAATAGTTCATGAATCAGTAACTATTATGTAGAAAAGGATTTGCTATTTCAGTGTATTGTATCTGTCTTGAAATAATCTTAAAAAAGAAAAAAAATTTTTTTAAATTGATAATAATATAAACTTACTATAAAACTTTCTGAGAAGAAATTCTGTAGCTGAAAGAATAGAAAAGAAAAAAATTACAAAATTTTCGATATAATGAAAATGAACAAAATAACCAAAAAGCGAAATTTGTTCAGCCCAAACCACGGTGACAGAAGAGAGAGAGAGAGAGAGAGAGAGAGAGAGGAGAGAGAGAGAGAGAGAGAGAGAGAGAGAGAGAGAGAGAGAGAGATGATGATGATGATGATGATGACGTCAGTACAGAGAGAGACAGACAGAGAGAGAGAGATGATGATGATGATGATGACGTCAGTACAGACAGAGTTGACGTCAGTACAGAGAGAGAGAGAGAGAGAGAGAGAGAGAGAGAGAGAGGGGTAAGCTAAAAATCATTCAAAATGGTTATATCCTTTCAGGAATAAAGTGCTATAGTTCTGACCTCAAAACCGATCCACCAAACGGTGGCTGAAAGGTCAGGAATGTACTACTCACTGTGGCAAGTTCAGTTATTTTTAAACTTTCACAAAAGGCTGCGCCACACCAGCGGAAAACAGAATAATCGCTGGTGTTAAATAGTTAAGCAACAATAATTAATTTTTTTTTAAAAAAAATTTTTAACACTAAGGTTCTGACCAAATTCCGGAAACTTAATCTTTAACATTTAGAAAATCAGAAGAATGAAGAAAACTCCAGTCATCCAGAAGGTGATTATTCACGAAGGGCACAAGGTGTGGTGTAGGTGTTTTCTATAATGACGGTGCGAAGTTCAGATCTAATGAATGGAGATGAAAAAATACAGGTGTCAAGCTGAGCTTTAGGAATGAAGGCAAAACTGGAAAAAGATAATCATCACAATAATAACTGCGATGTCAATCCATACTTAGAAGGGGGGCTCGACAGTAAACAGATGTTTAACTGAACTTCACCAACAGAAAAGACTGATATCCAACTATACCGTATATCTGATAGGCATTCGGTCCTCCGCAGTAAGTCCCATCTTTGCTGCTACACGGAGTGGCGCACCTGTTATCCGCCAACCTGTTGCTGGTGTCCACGGTGTCTCCGCAGTAACACTTGTGGCTGCAGCGAGAAGAGGAGAGTCGCCAAAGAGACCCGATAATTCAGCTACCGAGGGACCATCTTTCTTTGACGTTGAACACGTCGTGTAAATACCTCGCAGAAAAAATGGTGGGGGGGTGGTGGTCTTTTGATATGTAACGGTGGTGGACCTTGAGACCGATTACTGTCTCTGTCAGGCCTCTGGTGGAAAGATGAATTAAAGTAGCCTTTGTGAAACACCGAGCAGGTAGCCTAATTAAGAAAAACAACAAGCAAACAAAGGTACGCCAGGACTACCCAAGCGCGCGGAACCCGATACATTTGCACGTGTATTACTCCTATACCCTAACATTCTAAAATAAACAGATTCGTCTGCTTACTTTGTAAGGATTCGCAATTAAATCAGTGCAACTAACTTTGACGAATCTCCCAAATCCAAATAAACAAGGCACGGAAAAGTAATCGGCTTATGTAGATCTATGAGTAATCACCCGGATCGCTACGCGGTTTGAACTCGAGTGACCAGAGCCACTGACCCCGATCATCAACTTTGGTGACTGAACGAGAAGTCAACGGCTTCGCCGGGATTACATGGGATCTACATAAGGGAATTAGTTCTCGTGTACGGCTCTATTCTGTACGTAAAGAAACGTTTACTTAGCGCTTAGAGGCTGATTTACAGAAGCGTTTTTAGTAAACTGGAGGGAAATACAGTTAAAGGGAGGAAAGGGGCGTAACTTTTGGCCCCATGAAAAGGGAGGTAATTTATCAAGAACAGGAGAAGAGCAAGAACTTTTTAAACAAGTAGGACAAGGAAAAGATGATACGAAAACTGCTATCCGGGGGCCTTAAATAACTTACTTCTTATAAATTCCGGAGTATCGTCGCCCCACGAGATAACAGATGCGCAAACAATACCCAATCGTCATCTTAGGCTCTCTTATGGACAACTTCTTCATGTTCTTTGAGAGACTTGCAAAGCAGCCAATGTAAGTCCCTGAAACAGACAGACAACAGTTGGCCGATCCGACAGCAGATGGCGACACCGTTTGAAAAACAAAAAAAATTTTAAAAAACTGGTCCTAGTAAAAACGGCAAAGTGGAGGAAATTCGGAAATTCTCCTGGCTGGTCGTTGTAGCCGGTGGTGATGGCGACAGATAATTTTAAAAAAAAATGTCTCCGGTAGAACTATTTCCCTAATGAGGCTAACTTACCAAGTGGAGTGAATTTGCCCAATACGGCGTCCGGACCTGTCAAATGGACAGAGAAAGTCAGTATTAGCAGGAGGATGCCTGGAATAAGACAAGGAAGAAAGAGAAAATGAAGGCGGGATGTGCGCGAAATGTGACACGAGGTGAATTCCTTTTGTTGATTGTAAAAAAAGGGCCCTTTTCCGGACGAAGGTCGCACCCGGGAGATCTCGGGTAGATGCTGTCGGCATAAAAAAACAATGCTAGGGTTTTTATTCTCGATTGAGTTTCGGAGGTTTTCTAGCCAACGATATACTGCCTCATCTGCATCTTGTTCTACAAAACAATCATAAGGTCTATAGATACAATCGGTAAATGGTATCTTTGGAATAATGATACTCTTAGCAGTAGAAATAAATGACTGAGCAAAGCCTGGACATTATAAATGAACGATATTTTCAGTCGGACTAAGGGCATTGCTCTGGCTCGTGTAGCATTGCATTGTGGGAGTGTGTCTTTGGCGATTCGCGAACCATCCACCTTCTATTTTAACCTACAAGTTAAGCTTCAGCGCAGAAAAGTTATCTTCTACCGGCCGGATGTTATAGCAGACTTCTAGGGATCTGCATCATTGAATCTAAATGTCGATTTCAGCACATCCGGCATTCATTCATCAGAGCTGTCAGTCTAATATCCGTTGCGGGGTGGGAAAATACCTTTAACCTTATTTTCACTTATCGAATCTGATTTTGAGTCTTTTTCTTAAATAAGACTGAGTTTAAATATTTTTCTTTCTCTGAAATCGGTATTTTTAATTGTACATTATCAGTCATAGGAAGAAAAACCAGTCCTTTAAATGAAAACACACACACACACACACACACCACACACACACACACACATAATCTTTTCCGATTTGGTTCCAAAGATAAAATGATATGTGCCCTACAATTTTGGAAGCTAGTATTTTTTATAGTGGTGTACCTTTCAGTGCTTATATAAATTCTAGGTGTGTACCCTTCGGTGTTTCTATACACACTAGTTGTGTACCCTTCAGTGTTTCTATAAATACTAGCTGTGTACCCTTCGGTGTTTTTATAAAAACTAGCTGTGTATCCTTCGGTATTTCTATAAATACTAGCTGTGTACCTTTCGGTGTTTCTATAAATACTAGCTGTGTATCCTTCGGTATTTCTATAAATACTAGCTGTGTACCCTTCGGTGTTTCTATACACACTAGTTGTGTACCCTTCAGTGTTTCTATAAATACTAGCTGTGTACCCTTCGGTGTTTTTATAAATACTAGCTGTGTACCCTTCGGTATTTCTATAAATACTAGCTGTGTACCCTTCGGTATTTCTATAAATACTAGCTGTGTACCTTCGGTGTTTCTATAAATACTAGCTGTGTACCTTTCGGTGTTTTTATAAATACTAGCTGTGTACCCTTCGGTGTTTCTATAAATACTAGCTGTGTACCCTTCGGTGTTTCTTTAAATACTAGCTGTGTACCTTCGGTGTTTCTATAAATACTAGCTGTGTACCCTTCGGTATTTCTATAAATACTAGCTGTGTACCCTTCGGTGTTTCTATAAATACTAGCTGTGTACCCTTCGGTGTTTCTTTAAATACTAGCTGTGTACCCTTCGGTGTTTCTATAAATACTAGCTGTGTACCCTTCGGTGTTTCTATAAATACTAGCTGTGTACCTTTCGGAGTTTCTATAAATACTATCTGTGTACCCTTCGGTGTTTTTATAAATACTAGCTGTGTATCCTTCGGTGTTTCTATAAATACTAGCTGTGTACCCTTCGGTGTTTCTATAAATACTAGCTGTGTACCCTTCGGTGTTTCTATAAATACTAGCTGTGTACCTTTCGTACCTTTCGTGTTTCTATAAATACTAGCTGTGTACCTTTCGGTGCTTCTATAAATACTAGCTGTGTACCCTTCGATGTTTCTATAAATACTAGCTGTGTACCTTTCGGTGCTTCTATAAATACTAGCTGTGTACCTTTCGTTTTCGGTGCTTCTATAAATACTAGCTGTGTACCCTTCGGTGTTTCTATAAATACTAGCTGTGTACCTTTCGGTGTTTCTATAAATACTAGCTGTGTACCCTTCGGTGCTTCTATAAATACTAGCTGTGTACCCTTCGGTGTTTCTATAAATACTAGCTGTGTACCTTTCGGTGTTTCTATAAATACTAGCTGTGTACCCTTCGGTGTTTCTATAAATACTAGCTGTGTACCTTTCGGTGTTTCTATAAATACTAGCTGTGTACCCTTCGGTGTTTCTATAAATACTAGCTGTGTACCTTTCGGTGCTTCTATAAATACTACTAGCTGTGTACCCTTCGGTGTTTCTATAAATACTAGCTGTGTACCTTTCGGTGCTTCTATAAATACTAGCTGTGTACCTTTCGGTGTTTCTATAAATACTAGCTGTGTACCCTTCGGTGTTTCTATAAATACTAGCTGTGTACCTTTCGGTGCTTCTATAAATACTAGCTGTGTACCCTTCGGTGTTTCTATAAATACTAGCTGTGTACCTTTCGGTGCTTCTATAAATACTAGCTGTGTACCTTTCGGTGCTTCTATAAATACTAGCTGTGTACCCTTCGGTGTTTCTATAAATACTAGCTGTGTACCTTTCGGTGCTTCTATAAATACTAGCTGTGTACCCTTCGGTGTTTCTATAAATACTAGCTGTGTACCTTTCGGTGCTTCTATAAATACTAGCTGTGTACCTTTCGGTGCTTCTATAAATACTAGCTGTGTACCCTTCGGTGTTTCTATAAATACTAGCTGTGTACCTTTCGGTGCTTCTATAAATACTAGCTGTGTACCCTTCGGTGTTTCTATAAATACTAGCTGTGTACCCTTCGGTGTTTCTATAAATACTAGCTGTGTACCTTTCGGTGTTTCTATAAATACTAGCTGTGTACCCTTCAGTGTTTCTATACACACTAGCTGTGTACCCTTCGGTGTTTCTATAAATACTAGCTGTGTACCTTTCGGGGTTTCTATAAATACTAGCTGTGTACCTTTCGGTGTTTCTATAAATACTAGCTGTGTACCCTTCAGTGTTTCTATACACACTAGCTGTGTACCCTTCGGTGTTTCTATAAATACTAGCTGTGTACCTTTCGGTGTTTCTATAAATACTAGCTGTGTACCTTTCGGTGTTTCTATAAATACTAGCTGTGTACCCTTCAGTGTTTCTATACACACTAGCTGTGTACCCTTCGGTGTTTCTATAAATACTAGCTGTGTACCTTTCGGTGTTTCTATAAATACTAGCTGTGTACCCTTCGGTGTTTCTATAAATACTAGCTGTGTACCCTTCGGTGTTTCTATAAATACTAGCTGTGTACCTTTCGGTGTTTCTATAAATATATCTGTGTACCCTTTGGTGTGTCTATAAATATATCTGTGTACCCTTCGGTGTTTCTATAAATATAGCTGTGTACCCTTCGGTGTTTCTATAAATACTAGCTGTGTGCCTTTCGGTGCTTCTATAAATACTAGCTGTGTACCCTTCGGTGTTTCTATAAATACTAGCTGTGTACCCTTCGGTGTTTCTATAAATACTAGCTGTGTACCTTTCGGTGTTTCTATAAATACTAGCTGTGTACCCTTCAGTGTTTCTATACACACTAGCTGTGTACCCTTCGGTGTTTCTATAAATACTAGCTGTGTACCTTTCGGTGTTTCTATAAATACTAGCTGTGTACCCTTCGGTGCTTCTATAAATACTAGCTGTGTACCCTTCTGTGTTTCTATACACACTAGCTGTGTACCCTTCGGTGTTTCTATACACACTAGCTGTGTACCCTTCGGTGTTTCTATAAATACTAGCTGTGTACCCTTCAGTGTTTCTATACACACTAGCTGTGTACCCTTCGGTGTTTCTATAAATACTAGCTGTGTACCCTTCGGTGTTTCTATAAATACTAGCTGTGTACCCTTCGGTGTTTCTATAAATACTAGCTGTGTACCCTTCGGTGCTTCTATAAATACTAGCTGTGTACCTTTCGGTGTTTCTATAAATATATCTGTGTACCCTTTGGTGTTTCTATAAATATATCTGTGTACCCTTCGGTGTTTCTATAAATATAGCTGTGTACCCTTCGGTGTTTTTATAAATACTAGCTGTGTACCCTTCGGTGTTTCTTTAAATACTAGCTGTGTACCCTTCGGTGTTTCTATACACACTAGCTGTGTACCTTTCGGTGCTTCTATAAATACTAGCTGTGTACCTTTCGGTGTTTCTATACACACTAGCTGTGTACCTTTCAGTGCTTCTATAAATACTAGCTGTGTACCCTTCGGTGTTTCTATAAATACTAGCTGTGTACCTTCAGTGCTTCTATACACACTAGCTGTGTACCCGTCAGTGTTTCTATAAATACTTACTGTACAGCTGAATTCGATTCCGGCCTCCACAGTATTGTTTATAGTTGGCAGAACATCGTTTGTTACACTGAGTGACCTGACTTTTAGGATATTCTGCATGCAGCTGGCAACAGGCACAGAATTTTCTTAAAATTATAACAAAACAGAAATGAAATAAGAATATCAGCTAGAATTTTCTAATCGCTATTAACTTGCTTTTGGAGGCCAGCAATCGTGAGTGTCCCGTCTCCCGGTGAAGGGCTACTGGTCCTGAATTGTACGGTTGCCCTCTATAGAAAAGATGTACGCCCATAGATGGCGAATTTGAAAGGCACGACAATAAAAGAAAGGGAAACACTTTTCAAAATATCCAGTTTATTAAAACCACCCGACTAGTAATGCTGCCTGTAAGAGGGTACTTGTCTGCGAGGTTTCTTTCTGTAAATATTCAGGTGAATACCTACATTTGATTTTGTCTAAAAGAAAGAGAAATATCGTTTACTGGAAGATAGTGCGCAAAATATCCAACTTTCTATAAGCTGGGGGGATACAATGAGATATCTCTGTCATAAGGATGGGATTCTGTTCTTCGGTTATAGAGACGGTTCAGAGAATGGGCTCGATATTTTGTAAGGTTTGTAACTGGCTTAAAAACACAAAAAGTGATGTAATATATCCTGTTATGGATTATATTGAACCTGATGAAAACAAGGTCCGATGTTTGTATTTGCATAAATCGTATCAGAATAGATTGTTTTTAAAAATGTTAAGCCCGAATACTAGTAGTTGTAATAATAATAATAATAATGTATATTACATAAACAGTTAGTTTTTACGTGGTTTTCGTGCTTTAAAACAACACGAGCTCTATTTGGAGGGAGATGGGATCTTCAGAAAAGTGTCAGCTACCATCAAAGACGATCTAGATAGCGGAAGACCTCTCTCGCCACAGACGGTCTACGAAAAGCTTACTTGTGTCCAGATAAGATTATCTCCTCTCTTCAGACATAAAACAGACAGCATTATCTCTATGATAAAAACACCTCAAAGGATGGCGTCTTCAGAAACGCTCTCTGGAACCAGATTACTTGTCTTCTGACGATTGTAGTTATAAAAGAGGGCGATTGTGGCTGAGTACTAGACTGATTATCTTTGAGGATAAACCGGGCGATGCATTCCCATAAAATCTGTTTGAAACTTCCCCACTTTCATCTAATTAGAAATGTCCCCCTCCCAACCGACCAGGACGGTTGAGATCAGAACATAAAAGTGCTTTTTATTGATAACCAGCCGCTGTCTCGCTGACCGTTGGCTATATTGAGCATACGGGAGGGCGTAGTCTCTCAAACGTTCGGAGCACTCACCCGGCCTGTATTCCTGCGAAGCGGTATCCAATCTCGCGGCACATGTCTACACAGACTTCTATCGACATGGATCGGGGCGCCACCATCCTGGTGAACGGTCTGTCCTTGAGGCTTCCTTCGAAACAACCGAGGAAGAAACCTGCGAAGTGAAGCGAATCGGAGCGCGTCATCGATCTCTTTTAGGGGGTTGGGGCTAAAGAGCGTAGTAAGGTAAACAAAGAACTCTCCCTTAGCGTTCCTGCGGGTCGAAGCCGAGTTTACTTGTCTATTAAGTCGGCCAATGAACATTTCGGGACCATAACGTTTAGTTCTGCGAAGGTGGACTGCTCGACCAGCACAAACCCGAGAGATTCGGTCACTGGTCCGTACTATGGTGGATCGCACCTGGGGCGAACTCCGGTGCCAACCGAGCCCCGAAGCGGAACGTTACAGCTTCCGGTCAAGGGTTCTTGGCGACCTTGTTGGAAATCCGGCGTAGGCCTGCTGGGATACTGAGCGGAGAAGCTATCCCGCGGGGCGCGGTTTCCGTTTGGACCAGCGATTCCGGCTTGATGGAGTTCGTTCCTCAGCTTCAGGTAACCCGGACCTCTCTCTGAAGCAATCCATCGAAATCGGGCTCTGTATCCGAGCGTCTGGGTCTTATAGTCATCAACGATGCTCAGCGTCTTTTACACGCGCGCGACGACCCGGTCGTTCGTCCAGTGGTCTTATTAGGAGGGAGTAAAGTGGAAATGTCTGCGGTTGTGTTCTCGTGATACTTACCGTTGGACGCTCTCCACATGCCGGGATCTTTCAGTTCTGCAAACAAGTCAATATAATCCTATTACGCTCCTCGAAGGGAGGTAACCCAAAGCTACCGGAATCAGAATTTTTTAAAAATACCTATATAACAACGGAAATTCAGTGATATTCTAATCCACCTTAAAGCGCCCCCTCGTGGACCAATGGCTTATGCAGATAAATCTTCCCGTGGCTGATATATACCGACGTAAGTTTCTCCTCTACGGGGTGTCTTTGAACTCGTTATTATAATTAACAGTGCAGCAAATCCGGAATTCTTCCAGTACTTTCCGATATTTAAGAATCTGAAAAGCCCAGGTTTCTATTATTATTATTGATGTATCTACTTTTGGATATCAAACATCGCTGTAGCTGCAATATCCAGGAGCTGCATCAGCATCTTCGGCGTGCTTTGTCAGCGGTCAAAGGATTTGGTCATCTGCGAGGTGGACGCTTTTGTATTTTTTTCTTGTAAGCATCACGTCGTGGTATCGTTCTCCCGATTCCTTGCAGTTTCGCTTTAGAAGTCTCGGAAATCGTAAACCAGTCACCCGAGACGGCAGAGCGGCGCTAACCCTGACAGACGGATTGCGATCACAGTATGTCTTCTGCAAGAACCGGCTCAGATTTTCTTACGTAGGTAGAGAAAGTGCAGCGTCTCTCCGGATCAAAGAGATTCCTGAAAATTATTTGCTAAGAGAAGAGTTCAAGCGGACGGCCAAACTGACTTCCAAAATCTCAGTTTAGGATCTTACAAGCCCGAATGAACTCTGACCTTCGAAAGACTTAGAAAACAGAAATATACAGATAAACTTCGTGCCTACCATAGACTTGTATGTATTCATTTTTCCCATGTTTCCCCCCGCAGAACTGCTTCTTATTCCCCGTGCATCGTCTATTGCACTTAGAATCGGGTCGCCTTTTGGTTTTCCTGTTGAACACACCACAGAAGCATTGGTTTCTAGAAGGGAAAGATGAAGGGAGGTATTTACTGTAAACTTAACGTGTCAATCTATTAAAACAATGTTAAAGAATCAACCTATTCCTTTATTCGTTTATATGGTCCCTCTAAAATCAATTATGAATACACCCGCGTACGTTGCTGGATTTATCTATTACCAATATTCGCTTCAATCTACCACTTGGGGTGCTTTTGCTTGTTTTGAAAGTAAAGAGGAATCTAAATACCAGTTACTCTGAAACATCTTCATCTGAGCGCCTGAGATGGAGTCAAGGGGTGGATGCTATCAGGTGCCGATCTACAATCGCTACTAGTTCTGTAGTAAAGAAACGATCAGTTTGTTTTTTTGGTTTTCTTGTCCATCCGTCACATAACTGTGAAGTCGCTGATTAAAATAATTCAGTAGCAGAACGGAGAAGATCTGGCGAACTGGACTCCGGGAATTTGTTTTATTTATGAAACGAAATGAAGTATTTCGTCGTTTTACTTAACTTTTAGAGGACAGGGTATTGTTCCAGTTGGCATTAAAGGATATCGAATTCTGTATTTACTGAAAAATATTGCTAAAAACCTAAACTTTTTCTTTTCCCTTATAAAATATGGAAAACAAAACGTTTCAATTTTAAGAGTTCTCTCCTAAACTTCCCAGCAGGAACCGTTTGGTAAACACATCCATAATATTTCGGATGTCTCCTGCAGCCTTTGTCTATTACCGGTGTAGTAGATTTAGTACGTGTCCGCCGGTGTCTAGAAATAAACCTCCTATATAAATTTATACCAGATTAATAAAATCGTGCTCACGTTATCACTCCACTGAAACGGATGCCTTGCACTTCGCAAAATACAGTGCAAAATTCCAATGTCATGTATTTACTTGTTTCCATCTTTACCAACAGCTTTGTCTTATTCGAGTTGTATTTAAAGCACCCGAGGTATGATCCTGGAACTGAACAAGAGCAACAGAAGTCCATTACCTAAGACGTGCAAATCCGTCAGGTTTTATCTGTTATATTTTCGTGAAAGCCCCCCCCAAAGTAATGAAAAGCTTAAGATTTTACCTGGAACCGGGAATACCAACAGTAGTCTAACTCCCATAGGGCGGGCACAGGGACCTTTATGGTTGGGGATAGACCGCAAACCCTCTTCCGGGTACCGTCATATTTCTTTTCTAGAATATCTCACCAGATCACAGTCCTTGAAAACTCTTTACAATTAAGATTCACATGGCACATTAATAGCGATACTGTGAACAGATACCGGTGCCGATTGAACAAGTGGTCAGGATACACATTAAAGAAACAACCAAATACTCATCTAAAATCTTACGAATATTTTAGGTTCGCATGACCATCATGACGTAACATGCGGATTGGTCTTTCGCGTCAGTGAGGCTTCCCCTTTAGGGCAGATAAGCGCTCTCTCACTTACGTACCGTCACGATTCCAGACAGGAATCCTGGAGTTTTTCTTTGCTGGAAAAAATAATGATTTTATTGAAAATATCGATTAGAGGATTCGATTTCAAAGTGAATGGCTTTATGGGTATATATAACAAATAAGGCTCGCGTAAAGATAAAACAAAAAAGAAAAGAGTTTCACGTAATTACCACTGAGTTATCTCCCCTTTTAAGATAAACGGATAATTACGGGCGAATTATCTTCCCTTAGGTCAGATTACGTTCAGAGCGATAAGAAAAATGATTGCATCGAAAACAGTAGGTTTGTTGTGCTAATAAGCCGAAATATGTACCTATGTGTGATATATGTGATATTTCATTTGGGGAGCTCTCTCGCCGTTATCCCGTCAGCGTGCCTTATGGCTGACGTTTCGACTGATGTCTGTTGCTAGGAGACGTTAGTCAAACGAAAAACTTACCTTTAGCTTTCGCTTTAGGCCGCTCTGTAGTAGATGCTTTGGTGGATGGTTCTAAAAGTAAACGAGTCAATAAATGAACGGGTTTCTAATAAAACGGTTAACATAGGAGGATGATAACAGTTATTGTTTCGTTCCTTTGATCTGTTTGTAAGAGAACAAAACAAAATGCAATAAATAATTGGCTGATTAAGCAAACGTACTTGGTGTGGCTTTTGGGCTGCTTGTGGTGGCTGAAAATATATAAAGAAAATACAAAGTAAATAGTAATAAACTCGTCCATTAGTATGCGTGGCTCCATCAAGTTATCTATATAAGGCTGTCGACTCTCATGGAAAAGAGAGCAAAAAAAGCTTACTAAAATTTACACCAGTCATTCGAAAGTTTAGCATTCTACTTAGTGGTCGAGCTGACACTTTTAATTTAGGGTATAGAACCTTCAAGCAAGTTTGTAAACGTTCTCTAAATTTCTGTATATACAGGGGATTTTAACCTCAACGTCATTAATTCATTGAGAATTATACACAGTAACAGCTTTTAGTGTGACACTTTTAAAGCATAGATTCTCTCCATTACTCACAGACTTCCTGTCCACTCACCCTGCACCCTTTAACATCAAAGCTTAGTTTCAGTTTTCCCACTATTAACTTAAAGATCCCAGTTGCACATATAATGAATATTTTAAGTTATTTCACCCGTTTTCAGCCAAGTAATTTAAAGTCTTCGCCCCCCTCACGGAAGTTTCTGTACCACCCCGGCCTAGTAAGTACTAGTTAGTATTTGCGTTGGACTAGCTGTACATTTGGTCAGTACACTAGCAATGCAAAAGGTCCTCGGACCGGAGCGATACAGCGATTTGTCGTTACCGCGTTGATGAAAAAGGGCACCAAGTTTTATAGTTCGTGGCTCAACTTGTCCTGAGTGGTGCCAGTGTATCCCAGACGGCCTTCGGAGTCTTAACTGCTTTTAGTTTTCTATTTATTTAAGAATATAAACATCGATAAGTTATTATCGTTTCTATCCACCCGTTTTGTCTTGTAATCCACGAAGCCGGTGGGCACATTCATGACCATTTACCATTTACCTGTTCTGAACGAATCGAAATCAAACTCTACCAATGCAGATAATGAATTCCGTCTAATCTCCAATGCCGGAACCCAGTCATAAAGTATAGAGGCTAGATAATTACCCGGCAACAACAAAAAATGATGACATGCAACTTCTCAGGCTGTACGTAAACTACTCACAGCCCTGCAGCCACGTTAAACGATTCTACTACAGATAAACGGACGCGAACTATCGTCACGAATTCTTCAAACCAGATGACGAAAAGCGATTCCGCGAATCTCAGTCCGCAAGTTTATTCCAACACTGGCCGCGGGTTAGCTAAGTTTTACTTATCACAAGACGTCGGACAGCCTACACCGGTTGTCCCCCCCTCCTCTCCCCAATCAACCGAGTAACCGATGCCGGCTGGGCGAGACTGACTTTCCTCCGGGATCTACCCCAGCTGAGCGTCACGTTCGCTTCCGCCCTGTTGCATTTCTCTGGTGTCGTTTTCTCGGTTACCTGCGAGAACAGAAGCTCGTTCGAAGATTCCGTGTTGGTCCCGAATGATCGGTGAAAACATCACTTTCAGACCAACGTAAACCATGTTCTCTATAATCATCTTGGTGTACTGGCCGTCCAACTGTTTGGTTTTAAAATGAATTTATTTTTGGGAATTTTTTTGGTAATAAAGCTGTGGATGTGCGGGATTCTACCTTTCCCATTTGCTTAGTGTAACACGATAGACGCGTCCAAAATCCCATCGACGTGGAAACTTTCGAAGGGGCAGGAAGTTCCCCCCCCCGGCTGCAAAAACCTGCACCCTATTTAACAGCGTCTTCACACTTTTATTCGACTACCATTACCCAGCTTCTTATTGTACTCTAACCCGTGTCTCCTATTGCTAAACAGTGATGTCTCTACCCTGGCCAGCCCCTTTATTACGACTGGATCATCTTTCTTCCGGATAGCAGCCACGACGAGACATGACGCAGAATCCGCAAGATGCTGGAAGATGTCCCCAGCAATATTTCCCCACCCAGTCATTAAAATTGTAGGCTATGTTTATAGGTACAGGCAGAGGATTGTGATGGATGTGCCTTTCAAGTTCATCGCGCAGATGCTGTATTGGACTGAGATCTATGGATTGCGCTGCCGTGGAAGATGCCTGGAATATCTGCTATGTTTCTCAAACCAAGAACAAACACATGGATGGGAGCAGGATCGTTTCGGAGGTACCCGCCCCATCAGAATGCACGCGAATCGTCGCTGGATGCTGCACCCAGCGATTTTCTTATCAGTATCATCCACAGACATAAAAAAATAAAATACCCTTAAGAACTGAGCCCTGGGGAACCCCGTCACTGATAACATTAAAACTATCGCACCCAGTACCTTCGACAACGACTTTCTGAACTCTGTTATATAAGTAGATGTCAATCGAGGGTTTTACCATTCTGAGTGGAACCGTAATAAACGCCTGACGGAAATAGAGATAGAGACCAAAATAATCTTGATGGTTACAAAGGACGGAGATGGTAATAAATATCGAGACTAACCGCTACACCACCAGCAATCCTGGATTAAATGGTATGTTGCAACGGATTAGCTCTGTGTTGGCCCCTGTCTTCTCTTAAAGACTTTATATAAGTCAAAGGGTTTTCTTCTTCCTTAAATAGCTGCGTATAAAATCAAAGAACCACTTGGTAAGACAGCAATTTGGATTAATTTTAAAATATGCCTGGTAAGTCAGGAGTTTAAAACAAAAGCATCCTGACATTAAAAAGGATTTAAGCTCTCGCATTCGTCGGAGCGGTTAGAGAACTGGCGTCTGTTAAGTTCTAGCCGAAGATAGAGTTTATTGCTACTTCGAGGTGTAGGTGCTGAATCAGCTCTACTCGCTGGTATATCACACAAACACACGCCTAGTCTTTAAATACTAACATACTTAACCAAAAAAATCAATTCACATGGTACTTGAATGATATTAAATAGAAATTTAAATATTAGATAAATAGCAGTCGACTATTTACTTTATTGTTTCGTAACATTGCATACCGCCGTTGTTGGCAATGGAAGAAGTCTCATATATATATACTCTTTGATTACTGCCATGCTATATAAAACCATCTTTACTTTGAATTTATATGACATTAAACACGTACAGATAGATGGTCTTTTATACCACTCATTAAAGTCGAAGTACACCCGGATTTTCGCCCACTAATGTGTACACATTATTTACAGGGAAGTCTATTGTACAGAAATCCATGAAAATCGTATTACCTTCAGCTGGTTTTACCTTTACCGGTTCCGATTTCTTCTTTATGGGAACTGCAACGAAAACAAGCATTCTTACCTGGGTTAATACGTCACGTCGGAACTGACACCTAGTATTTTAGATCCTTACCTACGTTGGTATTTAGCTTTTTAATTTCGGACCGACGACGCGGCAAAAATGTGATTTACACCTATACAAAGCAAAATATATATATATTTTTTTTACTTTGTACCTATAATGAAGTACGGACATTCAGTTCTTAATGTTTGTTAATTTTGTTAGGTGTATATTAAAGAAACAAAATCAAAACTATACCTATATATAAAGCGAAGAGTTTGTTGTTGTTTTTTAATTTGTCCTTGCAATAAAGTGGATATTTCTAGTTAGTAGTTTTAAGTTTTTTTTACCTAGTCTACCTCTTTAATAAAGCATGACATCTTATTTTGTGCCTGAGATCAGAGCAGTGTACGATTTATTACCATCGTTATTCCTTAACCTTAAAATCTTAAATACATTCAGCGCTTGTTGCATTGTCACCTGTGCTGACTGCGTGGGCGAGTGAACTGAATCCTCACTGGGAAAACTTAATCCATACTCATACGAAAATACGGCAATTTAAGTCTCCCTACACTGCCCGAAACGTGATATTTAATGGACCAGTTTTATGCGGAATTTACTAGACACGGTAAACGCCACGTAAAAATGGTCTTTGGCGCCATTGAGCTAGTCGAAGAATCGGACTACCAACTCGTTTCTGTGTGCATGCGCACTATTTAAAATATATAATTGCAATACACGCGGTTCAACTTTAATTCTTAGTTAACTAAGTTGTAATTTACAATACTGGATGTACTTCTCTTAGCTTGGTGATTTTACCGTATGGTGGCGCTTTTATGTATGTTAGGGTACTGACTCGCAGTACCTCTAATCGCAAGTGTTAATAGGGCGTACTATTCTTTATCCTCGCCATCAGTTTTTGGTTCTTTTTCTTTCTGGAATCTTGCCTGGGCTTATATACGGCAGCTTTAGCTCCAGAGATACTCGCGAAACATTATACACAGATAGCCCCATTTTAATTTGCACCTGTGGCGATGCGTATTTCTTGCCTGACATTAATTACAGTAGCAATCTTAACACCGCAGCCATTTTTGAAAAAATGTTTTTACCTGCGCTATACAGTGACAGGGTTGTATCTCCTCCGCAGGTAAAACGAGGATCTCCTGGGCATGGGCGGAAGCATTCGTTTTCATTCACCTTGTGTGAGCTGTCGGCGGACAGCTCACCGCCGCAATGACAGTGCGCCCTGTGAAATTGAGTTCGGGCGAGATTGATGCAAAGTTAATTATTTCATTAAAACTTTTATGTTTATTGGAGATATTATTAGCTTTGATAAAAAAAATACCAGTTTAGTTATTTTAATGATGATCCCAATGTTTAACATAAATGTAGTATTTAACGCTTTATTTTAGCAGTAATTTTAATAAAAGTTTTGTTTTAACGTTGATTTAATAATTCTAAAATTATTCTAGTAGAAACGAGTTTTATTATTTATTTACCAGTTAACAGTTGTCTCGATTTAAAGAAATCTGCTTTATTTCGGTTTATTTAGCTTTTTTTTCGCAGTTTTTCCTGAAGAAAACTTAAATCAATTTAATACGGACTATCCATTTACCCGTCATTGAGTCCGACATAAGTCGTCGACTTGGCCGCGCAGAACTCCACGCAGTCGTCTATCGTTAGCTTATTGCTGAACTTGTAGTAGTTGGAAAATTGCAAAAGATCCAAGTTGTAGAAGCCCATGTACTCAGCTAGGAAATAAACAGAAACAATCCTATATTTCTCTCTCTCTCTCTCTCTCTCTCTCTCTCTCTCTCTATCTCTCTCTCCTCTCTCTCTCTCTCCATCTCTCTCTCTCTCTCTCTCTCTCTCTCTCTCTCTCCTCTCTCTCTCTCTCTCTCTCCATCTATTTCTAGACAAAAAAAAAGAGTACTGACAACAAACCACAGCCGCTCTAGGTTCCGAAAAGTTTGGACATACGTATACCAGGCTATGTATATGTGTCGATCGTTGACAATTATAAATACATTACAAATTAATTATTTCATGAACTGTATGTATCCAACAATGATGGCTTTTAATTTATGATGCGTTACTTAGGGAAAGTAAAGAAGGTTTAATTTAGCCATTTCTGTCTCAGTGGTAACTGAACCGACGTTTCGATTATCCTTCTCTTTCGCTATCATCGGGGTTTTGTTTGTTTTTGACGCGCAGTGATGCTAATCTTCAGCGGACTTTTTGCAGCGGATGCTTACATTTTTGCCAGACTGTACAGCTGGAGTAAACCGGCCTCGGAGGTTTAAACGACGAATATTTTTTAATAATTCAGAGAATCGTCGCCTTACCCTTTGACGAAAAGGAAACTCTTTGCAATGTCTCCTCGTACTGCCTGAAACAGGATTTCACGTATTTAGGGAAGTCTTCGACGAAAGAGATACTTTTATCTTCAAAACAGGAGACTTTGGTTTCGCTTTTCCCGCCTAGAAATAGACAGAGAATCAAACAATGAAACCAGTAGAATTTGGAGTTGTGTGTCAACTATCTACCGCGCCGTGAACGAAAGCAGATTCGCATGAATTTTAGCGGTTGCCATAGAAACCATCGTTGCATTTATGTGACATAGAATAAGAAAATAATAGATGCCATACTCTTTAATGCAGCGAAATAAAGTCTGGTTACATCAAGCAGCTGTCAAGATTCAGTAGTCAAGGAGATAATGTATTTCGTTGCGCAAATTTCTATGCTGCTTTCAAGGTGTCTAATCTTCAGAGGTTTATCTCAGACCAATTATTGTTGTTTTCCTTTGGTGCTTTACTACTTTATTTAGCTTATTGTCTACTATTCAGCCTTCATTTCTCTCTATATATACTGACGTCACAACTCTCTCTAATGACGTCACAACTCTCTCTGATGACGTCATAACTCTATACTGACGTCATAACTCTCTATACTGACATCATAACTCTCTCTACTGGCGTCCACAACTCTTTCTAATGATGTCATAACTCTATACTGACGTCATAACTCTCTCTACTGACGTCACAACTCTCTTTAATGATGTCATAACTCTATGCTGATGTCATAACTCTATACTGATGTCATAACTCTCTAATGACGTCATAGCTCTCTCTACTGACGTCACAACTCTCTCTACTGACGTCCACAACTCTATACTGACGTCATAACTCTCTATACTGACGTCATAACTCTCTCTCTACTGGCGTCCACAACTCTTTCTAATGATGTCATAACTCTATACTGACGTCATAACTCTCTCTACTGACGTCACAACTCTCTTTAATGATGTCATAACTCTATACTGATGTCATAACTCTCTAATGACGTCATAACTCTATACTGACGTCATAACTCTCTCTACTGACGTCCACAACTCTTTCTAATGACGTCATAACTCTATACTGACGTCATAACTCTCTCTACTGACGTCATAACTCTCTCTACTGGCGTCCACAACTCTTTCTAATGATGTCATAACTCTATACTGACGTCATAACTCTCTACTGACGTCCCAACTCTCTCTAATGATGTCATAACTCTATACTGACGTCATAATTCTCTACTGACGTCATAACTCTCTCTACTGACGTCACAACTCTCTAATGACGTCATAACTCTCTATGGATGTCATACCTCTCTCTACTGACGTCATCACTTTGTCTCTACTGACGTCATAACACCAACTCTCTCTTCTACTGGCGTCATAACTCTCCATCTCTCTTCTCTCTCTCTCTCTCTCTCTCTCCATCTTCTCTCTCTCTCTCTCTCTTCTCTCTCAATCTTCTCAAAACATGCATAGAAGATAAGCAGTAATAACTTACCCAAGGCAAAAAGTGAAAAACCAACACAACGCCAAATTTCTATTAAATAGAAGAAAAATTTGCTATTTAATTGTAAACATTTGTTGGGTGGAGCAAATGCGGCGGATACAAGAAATATTTCCACGTTTGACAGTGTGATACTATTTCAATACATAACAAATTCGAACCGCGCAGACCGTATGCAGTGTTTTCGCTCACAATGTTAAAACGTACAGTCAGGTGGTCAATCATATTAACTGTTAGACAAGATCTGCATGCAATATAAACCGCTATCATCTACACGCTCTGTTAGCACACCTTTTTACGCACCAGCGACTCTAGCAATAACTACGCCAGCATATTATGCCTGAATTACTGTCTGGCATCTCTCAGACGCACAAGCCATCAGTTTAATTCACATATTACATTCCAATCCGTTTTAAACCTTTTATAAAGTTTTTAAAGTTAGCTTGCTGATGGCATGGTTACGTTGACGATAGCTGTTTATTCCCTCTCGACGTTGCTCATCTAAATTTAAGAAACGGTTCGAGGCTCTAGAAGATAATATTTATCAGCCTTTGTCTAAGCACGCATTTAATGTGCTTTGGGAAACAATAATATTCACAGGTGTACTCTGACCATTTCTTTCTTATCGCATGGCGACATTACTTTTTAGAGTGCTCTCGTTATCTGTAAATCCTTATTCTCTTGAAGAACTGAAGCTTAGCCTCTATACAGCTACAGACTAAGATGCGTCCATCACTCAGTTTTACACGTGGGTGGTACTCTCTTCTTCCAGCAGAGTGATGAACTCTGACTTCTCTGAGTACAAAATTCCTTCCCATCAGGTTCGTTTTTACGCCTTCTCGCAATTTTGATCGCTAATAAAAGGCTTTGTCTGCGGATTAGATATCATGCAGCCTGTTACGAACTGCTTAAGCCTTATCTTTAACACGACGCCGTTCACCAACAAAGATGCTGATAATGTTCCGTTCTTCCTTACTACGGCAGCCGCATGTCTACCGGAGCTGGTGTCTGCGCCCCTGGGCCGCAACTGATGTGAGCATCAGGGATGACTGATCAAAGTGCGATTATTTTACAACATTGGAGAATGGAACGAAGTATAGCAACCATCCCGCCATTTATCCTCTGATTTGTGAGAATCTGTGCCGATGATGTCTGACGATGGTGTTCTGTGCGGACCTTGTCAAATGTTGACTGTTTCCAGGTCTTTTGCTATGTTGACGAAAGAGGATACAGCTGAATGCGGCGGGATCAGAAGAAACATTACAATAGGTCAGCTAAGGTATCTTTTAGGCAAAATCTGAGAACACATCACGTTTATAAGACAAAAATGCGAGAGTCCATACACAGAAATATTACGATTCACCCCGTCTAGATTCGCTGAAATATCTCGAAATTCTACGTATTTTGAGAAAACAGATCAAAATATTGTATTTGCAAAGTTTAAGTGTTAAACATCTGAGGGATCTTTGATAGTTAGGGGCTCTTTCGGTTACCTATAGCTACAAGTAGAACTGGCGCATAACAAACTGTTTGCATGGTTCGATATTTGGGAATAAATGCTTACCATTGGAACTGTAAGTGAACGGAAAGAATTACCGCTACCATGCGTTGATGGTTAGCGATAGTTATAAGATCAGACTGGTAATGGGGGGGCCCCTTTATAAGCCATGATGGCCTACTAAATCAAAACTAAAGTTCCGTATTCCCAGTTTATTGTTCTACGTCATTGCCGTCTTTCCCATGCTAGAATAAGAAGGAGGTGTAGGCTCGTTCGTCAGTTTAATAACAGATGATGAAGTAATGGGGAAAGTTACCTGCTCCCTGGAAGCAAGCAAAAGACGCAGACAACACCCCGTAGCCCTCCTAGTTTTCTCAATAAAGATTCAGCCCGGCCCCAGCGGCCTCTGTATCGCGTCTGTCTCTTCGTAACAACTGCTGGAGAGATGCTTAAAATCTACCTTTCTTAACCGCAATCCTCCAAAACCAGAAGATTTTTTTTTTAAAAAAAAAACCGGCCAAACACAAACACTCACCTAATGTGACAAACCCTGTTGTCCAACGACATCGTTAATAATAGTCTAGGATACAGACAAGATCATCGCTATTACTTCTGAATTTGAAAACTCCGTTATCGTACACCGTGTGGCGTGAACTCCGTGACGTCACCGGTGACGCCAGGATACCGTACTCCGGCTTCGTGTCATCTGGTACTCTTCCGGTACTCTCGTACCTGAAAGGCTAGGAGGAAAAATACGTAGCTCAGAATCATTCATACAAAATACTACCCTTTCCCCCAGTTTCTGTGTCCACCGACCAAACACGTTGAATGATTCTTTTAAATAAAAAAAAATTAACTTTTACGTTTGTATATTTATGAGAATCTGGGGGGGGTGGAGTAAACACGGAACACTGGAATCCGATAATTAAGGGATCGCTCTCTCGGGACAAGCACCTGCTTCCCATACATTTACGACCATCCTCCAGCCAGAGAACTTTTGAACTTGAACAATCAGCGTCATACCGTGACATTTCGTTACACAGATTCTCGACATTTTTGGCATAAAACGGCTTGTTTATCGTTGTTGTTGTTGTTGAACATGTGTAGAAACCGAATTTTCATTGCCCAAACAAAACAAAAGGAGAGCAGCCCAGTCTTTGTGACCTCAGAAGTTTCACATCCCGCAATAGGCGCCAGTTCAATCTAATTCCCCACATATAGGCGGGTCTCCATTTTCCACGGCGGGCCATGGCTCTCTTTGAGCTCTATTATTACTTCCTGACTTAACCCCTCCAAGCTGCCTCCTCCGGTAGCCCACCAGTAATGAGTCGCGCGGCCTATTTCTGTAACTCCAGGAAACAAACCACCATAATTGTCAAACAGCGGAAGTGGAATAAACGCAACTCGGGCAGGGCGATACGCAGGGCCCGCTACCAGACTATTATGTTCAAGGTTGGCAGATCAGCGAGCACAGCAGAGACGGAAGATGGAAAAAACGTGGTTCCTGACATTCATTGGACTCTGTGCTTGTCTTCAGCAGTAAGCAGATTGGTTTTTTTTTTAAATATTATTATCGTGTATTATTTGTCAGCATGCATTTAAAAATCCTTAACATTCCAGTTCTTATTAAATATACATCCTTAGCTTGAAACAAGACAGTTCCTCTGTTGACGACACTTTTAAATGTATTTCTTAACGTCGGCAAAGCTTTGATTTAAAATGGAAATGAGTAAAATCGGTAACTATTCGCCAACAATTTAACTAAACGTTCCTACAACGCAACTTTAACTAAATATTGGCTGAATCCTCTCGTTCTGCCATTTTAAATTGTAAACATTATTGCAGTTATTGATTCACTTGTACCTGCGTCGTAAATTCTTGTTGTTGTTTATAGACATCTTTAAGGCGAATTTTACTACTTGCGTTGACTTCAGCACGTAACACTGTGGGACCTTTGATATCAGTCATCAGCAACACTACATAAACTCTTCCTTTAACGAAAGTGGTTTATTAATTTCTTCTTTTTCTATGGACAAAATAATATCAGTAATTCGAATTCAGTTAGTATTGTTTACTACGTTTATATTTTATCGATTGGCTTCTTAACTTCAGTATTTGATTTTTGGTTATCACCATTTCTCTTTTTGATAGCATCTTTTAAATTTTTTAATATTGTTTCATTTATCTTTATTTCCGATTTACTTCCTGATATCATTTATTTCACATCGTAGTTTATATCGTTCACTTCATTAATTCAGGTTTTCGTACCATCAGTTCACTTCCTGGAATTATTATTTTACTTTGACAAATTCATAATTAAACCTCTAATACCACCGGTTAACTTCTCGTCATCGATAATTCAACTAAACAAATATATAAATATAATTCAGTGGTATACTGAAATTAAATCAATGATATCTATAATTTATCTTATTTGGAATTAATACAGCTAAATTATCGACACTGGAAACGATAGTAAATACTATAATTACTGATATGATTGATTATATTAAAAACAGAATAAACCTCTTACATATTTAACATGCCAAATGAATTAATGATACATTTAATTAAAATACTGATGTTATTAATTTGAATCATGATTTATTGGGTATCATAGAATGTATTCATTATCTACAAATTGATAAAGAACAGTTCGGGTGGAAGACTTGGTGGTAGTATACATACTAAGCTGGTGTATCATGGATGGAGTCGGGGTATTTCTCAAAGTATATATAACCGCTGCCCCGAGGAACCGTTTCGATTTGGCTACGTCAGTCACTTTCTATAAAAATTAACAATTAAAACAACTAATTCACTAAGGAGAGAAGTCAAAGTTGTTACCTTTGCCCGTTTATAAATGCATGACAAATCAGAGTGTGCAGGGATATTTAAGACGTGCATGTTTAATGATTATAAAAGAAAGCATCTTGTGCGGAGTAACAGCGATTCTTCAAAATATTGGAAATTAAATCACTTCTGCTTTCGGCCAGGCGCCATATTTTTGGGTAAAGAGCAAACTGCGAATAGTTCAAAGGCTGATTGCCTTCAAATGTCGGCTTTCTAGAAGCTATTAACTCTAATTAGCCACTGAATATATTTATTTACAAATTAGCCGTCTTTGTTTGTTCATTGGCATTTCCATGGGTGGTGACCGTCAACCGCGGACTGCCCTCCTACGGCCGATCAGCGAGTTAATTACTTCCTCGCAGGAAATATACTTCCGGCTCGAAAAGCCTCTCCTCGTATCGACAACACGTCCAACAGAATCTCGCGATAATCTATTCGAGAACGTTCCTGTTTTGGGATGCTGTACTGTTGGGCAACTCACCACCGGGATAACTACCTCCCCCCTTTTTAAAAAAATCTTATCCTTGTCCCACGAGCGAAACTGGCTGCCACGGTACCGACACTCAGCCAGCCCTTCATCTGATAGACAGTAACTCTCATTCTTTTTGTCGTCGTTACCAAGATACAGCAGCGATCTCTCAAACTTTGAGAGATCTTCTGTCTCGGTTCGCCAAGAACGGTAGCAGAATAAACATGTATCGACACGTGAAATATGTGAGAACCCATCACGGCCGTCGCGCTGATAGAAAAGCAATTTTTGGTCCTTTCCATCAAGATGGTACATCAACGGGATCGGTAGCAAATATTTTCCATCCCCCAGCTTTTCCTACGCTACGACGGAATCTTATAGCGACAAAGGTTTAAAGACGCCAACGTCAGCTGCTTGCATTTGTGCCTTTTGTTTTCGGATAACAAAATAGCAGACTGGCGCATGTCCTCCTGAGATCATTTTACAGAGGGTAGAGAGTCCGACGGAAGTGCGCTGGCCCGTTATCAAGCCTGGAAGATGAGCGAACCAGGGGGCGGCTAAATCGAACGTTATAGAGGCGGCAGACCCAGAAACAACGGACTCTCGGATCGATCGGGAAACCAAGCACCTGTCCGAAATGGACCGGCGCGAGACGTCCGTTGATTGTTTTAAGAAGACTTGGGCACCCCCCCTGATCTCCGCGAGAACTGCCCACCCAGGGACGACTTTCAGATTTAGAATTGGTGGGGAGGTAACATGTTGCTGAAAATAAATAATAATCCTTCGTTTCTTTGAAGAATCGAAGGGCCTACCTTCAGTTCGCCAACCATCGGGCCCCGAAAATGTGGATGGACCAGGGTTCACCGGTCGAATGAACCACCATTCCCGAGCTGGGCGGCGAAGATCTGTAAAGCGTTCTACACGAAGTATCCAGTGGAGTCGGGTCCATTATGGTTTAAGGATGCTTCCCTTAAAAATGCACAGGCACTTATCCATCTCATCAGGGGAAGAATATAAAATCAGTTTGTCTACCTGCACATTTTGGTCAATATACTAGAACCATATTCTGAGAACCGCCGCCCTCTCTCTCTCTCTCTCTCTCATCTCTCTCTCTCCTCCGTCTCTCTTCTCTCTCTTCTCTCTCTCTCTCTCAATCTCTCTCTCCTCTATTTCCATCTCTCTCTCTCTCTCTCCTCTCTCTCTCTCTCTCTCTCTCTCTCTCCTCTCTCTCTCTCTCTCTCTCTTCACAGCTGGATTCTTCCAACATGACAACAATCCGAAACATCCACCCGCAATCTTCACGCAGTATCTCATAGATTAGAAAATTCAATTCTAAAATGGCGGCTAAAAGCTCTTCTTAGAATCCAGCAGCAAATATACGTAGTTACACAGACAAAGCCGTTGAGTTTATAAAGCCCAGAAATTCCGATCAAATGTTTAAAATCATTCATTTGACTCGGAACGCGTATTATTCTTGTGGAATCTCAGCAGGTGCGCCGTGACTGATGGTTTTGGCCGTGCTACGAAATACCGATGCCTCCTCCATCTGCTTCTCTCATGTAATCGATAAAAGCTTGGAGGGGGGGTGTGACAAAATTTCGAACGTGTTAGATTTGTTCTCACTTTTGTCGCCGCACTGTATGTCAGCCGAAACAACAAGAGATCGTTTGTCCATCAGAGGCTGCTTCTTGCACGCCTGCCTGTTCTCTGCGAGACTTAGGGTGAAGAATCTCTGTAGAACAGCAGCATCTTTTAACCGGTGAGGTCCGGGAGTTTCGTTCGATGCGCATGAAGTAGATTTTGGGCGCTCGGAGTGAATGTGGTGACCGGGTCTTTCCTCGCAGAGGTGGCAAAATATCGCGTTCACCCGCTGTCTGATCTCGGTTAAGTTCTCACCAACCTTTATTCCAAAAGTAACAAAGGATTTTAGGTCAAATCGTGCGGGCTATTGTTCTAATGGGTGATTGTCATAACATGGCAAGGCAGTGCAGTAACTATACACGAACGTCAAGAATTAGGAGCAAATCGTATGGAAACATCAATAACTGCTTTACCCGCGTCTTCAAAACTTTATTGTTTACGCAAGTGTATTATTCTAGCAAAAAAGAACATTTTAAATACCCGATGGCTCATCTTTTAAAGTAGAAAATCTATCAATTACTACGTCGCCACTCTTGGTGCATTTTCCGTGATTAGTTTGTACTGAAGCTATGGTTTTATCGTGTTCATGAGATATGGTTTCTTGCTATGAATCTGAATAGTAACCTTGGCGCTCGAGAAGTGATATTCCATGTGAATCGCGGCCACCTGTCTATTATCAGTCTTTGAGGCCGGCTACTACCAAGGGAAAACTATCGAGGAAGTTGGACAGCGGGTGGCAACGAAGCCGACGCGTTCAGCAATAAATTCTTGCTTTATTTACTCGTCTGCCCGACACCTTAACCCCAAGGCTTTCGAAAGTGAGGAGATGTTCGGAAGAATTATTATAGCAGAACGATTTGCTCCGACGTCTTGTTCTCGTATCTTTGCGCCGTTTCTGTTATTCAGGAGTTCCTGCTACAGCACGTACATCCACGCGTTGACAAAGCTAAGCTTCGACCTGCTGACGCGCCGGAGTTTCCTCAAAGAAGTGATACCCCGCTCCAACTCGACCAGTCCGGTTCAAGTCCACATCAGCTCGGAACTCATCCACATCCACTCCGTAGATGCGGACAGAGGAGAGGTCACGCTAACCCTGCATTTGGACTACGTAAGTAAACGTATGAAACCGGGGGCCCTCAAAGACCCTATGCAACCTTACTGTTTCAGCCGCGCGAAGCTGATATAAGATGTGACAGCTTCACATTCTCCTTAAGCTTCTTCCATGCCCCTGTTGTTGTTGTTGTTGTTGTTGTTGTTATTGTTGTTGTCATTGGTATTATGGTCCCATTTACGCTTATTTTCTTTGGGAACGACCAAATTAGTTGCGGGTCCTCAAAATCTCAAAAACCTTCCTGCACTGTACCTCACAGGCGCCATCTTGAGAGTGAAAAGTTAGCAGACGACACACACACACAGAGAGACAGACAGAGAGAGAGAGAGAGAGAGAGATGACGTCAGTACAGAGAGATAGAATGACGTCAGTACAGAGAGCGAGAGAGATGACGTCAGTACAGAGAGAGAGTTATGACGTCAGTACACAGAGAGAGAATGACGTCAGTACAGAGAGAGATTACGTCAGTACAGAGAGCGAGAGAGATGACGTCAGTACAGTTAGAGAGTGAGATGACGTCAGTACAGAGAGAGAGATGACGTCAGTACAGAGAGAGAGTTATGACGTCAGTACACAGAGAGAGAATGACGTCAGTACAGAGAGAGAGAGAGATATTGCTGCATTTTGTTTAGATTTCTGTAAAACGAATAGATTAAAAGACGTATTTGTCGTCTGACAGTCGGACAATATCGTGGGCGAAATAAAAATGTCGGCAGAAAGCTTTTAAAACTTTAATTTACTGGCCCGGGGACCGTTTCCACTGATCGTCTGCTGCTGCTACTCGGATATGATAGATGTTTGGGTTTCAATAACTGAAACAATTATTGCTGCACCTTTCTGGTAAATTATGGTCTAGCATCCGGAGACTGAGAGGGGAAATCTTGTAACTTACACAGAGCCTATAATAGCTGTCAGGAGCATTTTTGAACAGATTTATGGAAGTCGACCGTAGACCAACCAAGTGTAAACTAATGAAACTTTCGAGCATCTTGGACACAGCATTTGCTTAGCTTGGACTGGTGTCTGTTCAAGAATTAGCAGCCACAGTTTAAAATCTTGTCTAAATTCATGTTATCAGTCCTTTTCAATATTCCAAACATTTTATTCAGATTTTAAACTTAGTATCTGCAGAATTTGCAACTCTTCTGGGTATGAAGAATTCTATACGCCTCTAGCAGAACAAGGGAACAGTCTTTGGATTACTGCTCCGTACTTCAAACGTCATCTGGCCAACACCCAATGCTTGGAATTGTGTAACAGACCTTTGAGTTTATTATCTTTCTTGATATCTGTCACGTTTTGGCTCCAATTTTAAGTCTGATATTGCCAAATTCTTCTTATGGTCTAAGACGTCACATTATTCCAAAACTGTACCAAGTCATTACGTCCGAAATTTAACACACATTTAGCAACCCAGAATTATAATTCTTCTTTGCGCCCGCAAACACGGAAAATGTTGGGCTCTGTTCGCTTGAAATGCGACGTGAAGTTGCATGAGTTTGTGCTAAAATATTACTCTTCTCTATTTTATAATTTCACTTTAATATCACCCGCTCCTCAGGATTACCGTGACAGGTTAGAAAGTATTATGGTTACCAACGGAGACAATCTAACACGGCAGTTTTGCGCTCATAAAAACGTGAAGAAATCACAAAACCTTCCATGTTACTTTTGTGCCGATCCTTCATATTGTGTTTCTTATGTGTGATTTTCGTGTTGATTTTGAAATCAAGGAATGGAAGAACATAAGAACGACTTGGGATCCATTAGAATACAACAACATATACCAGACCAAACTAGATCCAAATGTTGTTTGGACACCGGACATAATTATAGGGAATTTGTAAGTATCTTTACAGAATTTCCTAAATGCAAAGCTTTGTTATCAAAGGCCGAGTGAATTAAGGAATAAAATTTCAATATCTATAATAACACTACTATTCCGGTAATACTTTCTATCCCAGAGAATTTTGCTCAGACTCGATATATCCCAAACGTTTTTCGCATTGAACAGTGGTAACCATACCGATATATCACTGCAAACCCCTGATTTTCACTAAGAAAATCTAATGGAGCTACAAGAGGAAAGCAAGTTGCTCTCTGTATTTATCCGGATGAAGTACATCATTGTTTGTGTATCCATCTTGTATCTAAGTTTAGTTCACCATCAGGAGTAAAATATGGTTTATGTGGACGGAAGTTTTAAATTTTACTTTGTTTCATTCCTTAGTTTTAGGAGACATGGCTGAGAAACTTTCTCTTTGGTTGCAGAATAGAACCGGTGAGAGAGATACAAAGGGGAAAACTGGTCGTCATGTCTTCAGGAACTACGCACTGGTGGAGAACGCAGCGGGTCACAGTTTCTTGCCACATCACGCCGGGGATCTCGACGCACCAGTGTGATCTCCCATTTTACTCCCTGTCCTACGACGGGCTCAGCATCGATCCCCACATCCGCAGCTTCGTCGTGTCCAAAATGTTCTTCAGCAACCAGTGGGAAGTGGTTAACATGATTACCAACCGTTCTGTCATTTACTACCCATGTTGCCCGGAGCCGTTACCCGAAGTCCGGTACCGAATCGAATTCGAGAGAAAACCGACTCAGCTGGCAACACCCAAAACTCTCAATTTTCACGAGCATCCCTCTCTCGTTAATGGACTCGGCACTCGGAGAACATCCTCGGTACTCTTCGTGTGCTTCGTATTCATTTTACGCACCACGGGATACTAAGAACAGAACATAAGGGCAACCAGTCCGTTAATATTTTTTTTATAATATAGTCGCCCTTTAAAGCGAAAGTTGTACCTATGCACGGAAACTGCGCAATTTAAAATTCCCTTTGTCGCAAAAAAAAGGAAGTGTCAAAGTCTAAATTCTTCGAGTTTGAAAGCGGCAGAGAGAACAAACAAAACAATAGTTAATTTAGACTTGCTAATTAAGTAAAACAATAAAATTATAACAAACTATGGAGTCTTCACTCTTTAAATTCAGGAAAACTCTCGATTTCTTACTGTTGCTCGCACGTTTCGAAGTACAGCTTCTCGTCGGACAATGGAAACGTTACTATACAGGGAGGAAAGCACTCGCTGGCAGTATTGCGTGTATCCAGGTTTACTTTATCTGTTGATAGCTTCATGTACGTCTTTAATGGACGGACATGACATTCGTTCCAACCATGGCGAAATTTGAAATAGATTTATTGGTTCTAAAGCAAACTGCTGAGCCAGAACAGCTGGCGCACGGACAAGTCTGTACGCTAGAGCTGGGATGGCCAGGGTGATTGGATGGTCAGTTCTCGCCGGATAGCCAGAGAACAGTATAGCTTAAACTGAAATGTTCCCTGTTCACCCCTCTGATTGGTTATACTCCTCGGTTAATACCTTTTGTAGACTTCTAAGCGGCCGTCAATCCCCCCAACTCAACACAAAGTTTGTTTTGTTTCACCTTTAAGTCAACGGGTGTGAAGAATAAATGCATGTCACTGCAAAAGAAAATATTAAAATAACCTCCATGATCACCTCCCATGGAATTCCGGATACTATATTTTGTATTGGATTATCAGTAATTTTAATACAAGAACCACAATATTACCTTTTATATGGCTTCCCGTTGTAACGCAGAGAACTGCAGTATTATATTTTGAATTAACTCCTCTGGAGATTATAAGAACTATAATGTTACCTCAGTTCTAAACACCTGTTGAATTAACCCCCTCCCGCCCACCGGTAAGTTTAAGAACCGTAACTGATAGTATATCAAGATGACTTTTCCTGGCAATTACAAAAACTGACGTCACACCCGGAATTACACGCCACCAAACTCAAAGAACCACGACGTAACCTTTTGGAGCACCTCCCATGTTAATTTCGGAAAACTGCAATATGTCCTCTCGCAATTTCAACGGCTAAGAGACTTTTGTGGTGTACGGTAGATCTTTGTCGCGGAAGAGAGAGTCTGTCTCATGGAGAACGCATCACAACGGTTTATGGCATTTACGCTTTGGGATATAAATACTCAACGAGAATCTTTAAGACTATAGATTTGTGCCTCTTATGTTTGAGAGTTTCTTTTTAAAGGTGTACAGATGATCTTCAGCCGGTCCAGTAACGATGAGCGACGTGACGACACGTTTGAAATAGAGCACTGCTACTCTCTCGCACCTTCTTCGCCTGCCGCTATAGTTACAGATCTCCACCAATAAACATTTCTCTCGAATTAGGTGCAAAAACATCCACGCCTGCGTGAATTAAAAAAAAAAGGAATTATCTATGGCAAGAAAGACACCGTTAATTAATCATATCCCAGTAACAGAATGATGGCAGCGCTGTGATCATAGATCCATTCGTTCTTGCCGATAGTCTACGTCTTCTCGAAACATCTGGCCTTCATTGTATGGTGACACGCAGCGATTCACCAAGACATCATCAAATATCAAGCAGAAAAATATATTATCTGTTTATAAAAAAATAAACAAAAAAAAAAAAAAGAAAAGCAGTAATAGATTCTCTTGGTAGACAATCTTTCTCTGCCATCCCGTTGTCGGTCGCCATGCTGATGGTTTCCTGTCTGAGAAACTGTAGCGAAAACGACTGCCTTTTGAAAGGGCCTGAAGCTATTAAACTTTAATCATTTATAATAGCGATATACGTACCTCGAACATAAATCATACCAGGTAGAGAAAAGATGGATAGGTCGTAACTTCCAGCATCTTTCTTCTTAAGCTGTTTGAACGCTGATAACGCAATATATATATACAACGCCATCTTTAACTCCTCTCCGCCATTTGCCAATATGGCAGAAATAAAGGTCAGCACTTTTGTTTCTTCCTTGTGGGGAGGCTAGATTAAGCCAGGTATAAGCAATTTGAATCTGACATGCGTAAACTGAAAACATCATAAAAGCGACTGATAAATACATCCGAGGTTTTCTGTTGGCAGGGTCCATAAACCATCAATCACCGCACCGATGGACTTCATAAAAAAAAGATAGTAATCTTAAATCCAGGCAGAACTTAAATCATGGCTAAAGGAATCGATTATAAAACGATCTTTATAACCAAGATCTCGAAACTTTCTTGTTGACCATTAAGATTACCATGAAAGCTAATGCGGATGTTTTTGTACAGATACTAGACTAACCACGGCTTCGAATTTTTCATTTGTCTGTGATCCTGACATAAAAGGTCGACTGCTCGATATTTTCATTTCATTGTTCATTTACGGGCCCTTAACTGCTACGAGGTAGGAATCTTTCGATTTCATAATGATACTATGTTTCCTTATTTTCCTGCCACCACCTGTTCGTAGACAGTAATACAGACCGAACGGTTTAACATACCTACCGACGGAGTGCCCCACACTTCTTACACCAATCAGAGTGGCTGACGCAGATGAGTTAGCGTGCTAGCAGATTCTTGGTAGATCGATAATGGTGTTGACTTTGAAATTCTGTTCTAAACCATTCGAAGAAAACGTCACAGTTACACGTATATCACCACAGAGTTGTCAGTTCGTCGAAATATAGTTCTATGACAATTATCTTTTCATTAGTAATTCTTTTAGTTAACTGAAATCTTGTTTTTTCCCCCTGAATGACATTACTCCTAATCCGCATTAACTAACAGTATCTTTAATATCTGATCGGACAGCAATCTTCCACTAGTTAAATAGCGGAGTTATTGTTTGGAACCGCTTTATCTACACAGAATACAATTCTTAAGGAAGTTGGGCATCCATCACAAAGTTAAGAACGACGAGAATTGCGGGTGTCTTAAGAAATGTATTTAATCACAATTAAAAATTTAGTTCGAAATTCCACCTGAAGCAATGTCTAGGAAGCCTCATTCACTTATATTACAGTCAGAGAGTGAAATCGGTATTAGAATAGCTGGCAAGGATCTAAATATTCCCCCATCTTTCATCTATCTTTTATTTAGTTTTTTCTGATTTTTTTTGTTACTATAACTTACAACGGAGTCGTCCACAGTTTTAATATACTGCTGCTGGTTATGATCCGAATTCAATGCCAGATTATCAATGCATCTATAAGAAATGATTCATTAAACATTCTTGCATGAAATCATTGGAAAGATGGTCAACCTGTGTATTCACCATATTCGGTACTCCAATTACATGACGCAGCGATTGCAGCCTTTTCCTGATATTTTCCTTTTGGTCTTTATATTAAATGATTTGCATGACGGTAACTCCACCTTCGCTTCATCTATAACAGACGGTTACTGGCATGGCCTCCTCGAAGAATAACTGGCCGTTCTGTGACAAGAGTAAAAAGAGGCTGTTTTGGGGGGAAACCATTGATGGAATCGTGCGGAATCAGATTCCACGTTGAACTGGTGCTTTATATCGTGGAACCTGCGCGCATGAGCACTAAAATCGGATTGTCTGATACTTTATCCCCACACCAACTTAGTCGTTTCCTTCACATCCAAGCTGACCATCTGACATTCCAGTTTTCTATCACGAGGAAGCAGGAAGCTTCTCTGTCCATTGTTTTGACTTGCAAAACGCTTTAAAGTTACAATGAGAAAATTAAGTGAAAGATAAACGAAATCAGAAAAATTGGTAGACTCCCCGGAAATGCGATGAACGCTGGAGAAGGTGGGAGAATCAGCCCTTCCTTCGCTTTACACAAACATTTCCATCTCGTTTGTGCCCCTTGCAGCAGAACGAACTGCAGGCCACCGTTTTGGTCTTTCCCCTGCAATAAAAATAGAAATAAAGCCCTACGACAGGGTTCTTTCATGAAGACTAAGAAATCAATTTAACAAAAGATTTTATTGTGAAGAACAATGCACACCGAGATTTATAGCAGAGCACCAGAAACAATTAACCGAAGCTTTGTTCCACCTGTTGAATACACTATGCAGCAAAATCGATAGGAGGCGGCTAATTAATTATTTTAATTATCCCAGGATGAATCATCTAGAATGTTTCCACGCATTTAAAGTATACAGAAGTGTTGATAATTTTAGATTTGCCAAGTTTTGTCTGGAAACGGCTGAAGGGAAATCTTAGAATCGGCTTTAAGATAATTAAGGGTTTTGAACATATTTATTTGGAAACCTGTATTTATCATTATTGGATATGGTAGCAACAGGTGAGAATGGAATTTAGCACTGAAAACAGACTGTACCCCACGCGGTGATGCAGAATGATCTAGAATTAAATAAGAGATATTCATTTTGGGTTTTCACTCGTGTGTCCATGTATATAAAATATTACAGACTTGTTAACGGTTAGAGAGGCTTTGATTTAGATTTTGCCCCGAAACATGTCAAACAATCATGGGGCACTTACTTGAAACAAGGTTTTTTGGACCACACGCTGCACAAATACGGCACAAATATCTTTTTTTGGCATCTCTGAACAAAAGGACGAGAGCAGATGTTTCTGTTGCATTCTCTTGTTTGCCTCGTGTGTCTTCTGCTTGACTGTTTGCTAAAATCGAGAAAGCCACGCATTACAATCATTATTGTGTTTCACAGACCTCCATCTCTTTAAGCGACTGAGCTCATGTGCCCGTCAGTAGTTATAAGTGCACCTTTTGACTCCACTACCGGACAGGTGAACTGTAGCGTCACATCACTGCCCGACGAAGATCTACGTTAAGAACGTTTAGCACAGGAGGCATATGAACACTTAAAGAGGCCAACTGGCTCTCCTATGGCCAGCATTGTAACAGACACAGCGAATCCTTTGTTTGCGAATATAAGGTGAAATAATAGAGCTGGACTCTACTATATATGTTTCTGACACCAGCATTTATAATAGTTTTCAAATCTTCAGTAATTTTGCGTAAATTTCCCCTATATACCATTACTATTATTACTTACACGTATTTATTAAAGAACAGACATTTTACCCTTCTTCTACGCGGGCAAGGTTTGGTTGTTGTTTTTTAAATAATAAAACTGCAGTCTTCAGTATATCGAACGTTGCACCTCCTCCATCCATTCCGCCTCACTTCTGTTGGTGAACTTACCCACAGCCGCCTATTTCTGGACAGGTGCGCGACCTTGACTGTATCCCGCACGCTCCGCAGGGACGACTACAGGCTGACCAATCTGACCATTTGTGAAGAAGCGCCGTGGTGGATTTCTCTTCACGTTGTCGGATAGCTTACCACACAAAAAAAAAAACATGTATATATATTTACGAGTAGTACGTAAAAACGTATTACTAATATCACGATATTATCTGTCATCATTAGTAAAAAGTACAGAAAGATAAAGCTAAACCAAACGAAGACATGAGTTAATTTAAATGTACCCGGCCTGTTCTCCGTTAACTCTAAGACACGCCCACAAGAGCACGTCTCCTCTCGGACGGCATACACCACAGCAGCCGCTAGTATAAGATTTTCGAAAACCATTAACTGCTAGTAAACTCACGCTGACTTTATCAGTGTCCTCTTAACACGATTGCAGTTGGACAGAGCTCCGACGCTTCTCCGGGAAATATTCATTAAAGTTTCGTATCTTTGCCCGCACTGATGCTGCTAAGGAGACGTTTGTTTGACGAGATCTCGCTGGTATCCACTTGATTCGGGTCCCACTATTTTGCCTGGCTGCTCCGTATGATAAACTTACATTCACTGGGAAAACCTCTCAGTAGTAGTGGCAAAACGAGTCCCTCCACGTCAAAGGTTAAATTTCGTCTTTAAAGCGAAAAGGAACTTTTCTTTGTTTAACAAAATTGTGGAAAAGTGTCATTTTGAGTATTCAGTTACAGATAATACACAGTGAAGTACTGAAGACTGATCATAACTGATTTAATATAGAAACGGCTGCACTTACTCGAATAATGAGGCTAACAGGAGCCCAAACAGATTAACGATTTACATTTTTTTATAAATCAGTAATAATCAGGCTGTCAGACGAACTGCGACTGAATCAAAGTTATCGGACTATTTTTGTGTATACGGTACGTAAGAACTATTTTGTTAAATGCTTGATTTATCTACTCTCTATTTTCCTGGAAAGTTATCAGTAGTTTACGCTGTAGTTACAAACAATGTGAAGGTCAGGACGACCAGAAAGCAAAAAAACCCAAAAAACGCCCAAATGGAAAAAGACTCAGAACGGCACCTTGAATTACCCACCAGAAGCCTATATTACAGTAAAGTATACTTACCTATGCATCGCTTATTTTCTAACTTGAAGCCGGCACAGCAGTAACTTTCCTCACGAAAACAGGTGCTATACCGAACCATCTTCTTGTACCTGAAAGATAATTTCCAAAAATTCTAGATAAACCTTTTATTTTAATTTTCATCTTAAAAAGGGAGAAAGGAAAGCAGTTGGTATTTTATTGTTAGGACGAGACTAATTTCTAATGACGGCACCAATACATGCACAAATAAATCGCCAGTTTAATAATAATAATAATAAATAATAATAATAATAATTAATAATAATAATAATAATAATAATAATGATAATAATAATAATAATAATATAATAATAATAATTAATAATAATAATAATAATAATAATAATAATTAATAATAATAATAATAATAATAATAATAATAATAATAATAATAATAATCATAATAATAATAATAATAATAATAATAATAATAATAATAATAATAATAGATGTTTTTTTCTAGCTGTGTTATTTACGGCATCGTATTTGCGTAGTGTAAAGAAGGGGTCGCCCACAGAGTGTTTGCTGTCTACATCTCGAGAACCCAGTCCACATGTACCTGAAGCCGCCTGTGCAGCCGATGTTCCACCAGCCAGAACAAAATATCCGGAAACGAACAGACCAGCTTTTCGCACAGATGTAGGACACCCGACGCGTGCACGCCTTTTGCTGGGCTGGCAGCCTCAGACCACAACCCCCGCACGATTCTGCAAGTAGATGTTTAAGAGAAAAAGCTTATTGACACAGCGTCGTTTTAGCAAAATCGGAATATGGAGACGATCTCAGCGTGTTCAAGAAAGGATGACGTTAGAGTTACCGCCCTATGAATGATTTTAAAACCGCAACAAGACAATTGGCAGAGTCGGTCTTGTGTGAGGCCACCGTGGGATGACTCGCAGCCGGCACATCATCTGCGCAGGCTTCAAACAAACATCTCATCACCACAATATGGCGGTTCTCGCCGCTGCCAGATCAAGGCCACGCCGATCGCGAAGACTCTGCGGAGGAGAGTTTCTGCTGCAACATGGTCAACGGCCTGACGGGTCCTCGTTTACTCTCTATGACCTGGTTCCAGCTGTTGATGAAAAGGTAAAACTGTCGGCTCGACAATTTAATACAGATAGCGATGAATGGATACGGACAGTGACCGTGTAATTCCTGCCCGCCTCAATCTCTCCAAACACCCTCACATTTCCGCGACCATAAAGAACTTGCAGGAAATCCAAACTGAACTGGCATTTATCAGAAATCATTACTTGTCGCCACTGGATGCATGGCCAATGATTCGAACGCTGCCCAAGCTAATCGAGTTTTGTGCTGAGAATTGTTCAAAAGGAAACCAACATATAGATGTCTGCCCGACGGTTCCTGACGGTTTGATCAGACGGCAAATTTTGTACGATCCATGTAAAAGAAACTCTCCTGTTCCATATGGTCATTTCTCTTGATCATCCGTTCATCGTGACCAAAGTGCGCACAGTCGGCTGACGACTGACTGCGCGGCGCTGGCATTTCCAGCGATGTCGAGCTGCATGGAGCCATTTTTTTTGCAGTTTACCTGTTGCATGGATTCTCTGGAAAACTATTCCAGGTTCTACCGCACAACTGATTTCAGCTCCGTGGCACTCAGATCTAGATACTCATAAACAGCATACGTCTCGAAATTCGTGTTCTGATACACCGCGGTGACCTTTTAGACCAATGGGTCTGCGTCTCCTCTGGTGATTCCCGTTACGGACGGCTGTAATAATTTCGAACGAATGCGTCCTAAACGCCGATATTTCTAGTTTTTTGTGTCCACGTCTGCCGACTATCGCCTTGCATAAGGCGAAGGGCTGCAACACAAAACATCAACCCCCCTCCGATATTTATGCAAAGCAGACACTTAACACGGGTAGATAGGACGCGCTCGAGTTTGCTTACTTTGTTGCGCATGACTGTTTGGAAAAAAAAGGTAGTAACGGCAAGGATACGGTGTTCGCTTCTCAAACGTCTGAATTTATTGTTACTCGGATATTAAAGATGTTAAATCATCATTTTAAAAATAAATTGTCTCTGAAATGCTTGGAACATTTTAAAAGCAAACAAAAGGGCCATGAAATCGACCGGATAGTTTTTTTTTTCCATTATGTAGTTAAAGTTTTTGGGCCTAATACAGTTTAGTTTGGTTACCACGAAGAAGCAGTTTATATTTATGTCCTTTAATATTTATGTCCTGCATTGCCACTGTTGACGGCTCTCGCCAGGTATCGTTCACTATTCTTCCGCCAGAACGAGCGAGATTCCCTAATATGAAGCCGCGGCGAAACTTTGGCCAGTTTATGACCATATCTCCTTGTGCAGGTGGAGGTTAAAAAAGGGGAAAACGAACTAAAGTTGTAGCTCTGGGCTTCGGAAGTGCTGTCGACCGTACGAAATAGTTCTCTTCTCACCTGTCGTTATCCGGACCTTAAAACCAACTGGTCCTGCGCCAAAACTTCTGAACAACACCAACATCTGGTTACCTAGAGACACAAACGTACCGTTGGCTTTTACTCCGCAACAAAATCTATAACACAGACAGAAATAACAAATAAAACAATTAGATGCTGAAATATATAGCATATAGAAAGTAAATCTTTCTTGCACGTCAGTTCTGTCAAGTTAGAAAGGAAACAGAAGAGGAGAGAAGCAGATATTATCTTGATCTGACAGGCTGCTTTTACTCTAAGCTATACATATTTTCTCCCTAAACTGTATCTAGTTGATATTCGGTTACAAACGTTTATGTGAGAAAATATTTACGATGATTTTTCATATTAGTTCATCATAAAGTATCCTTTTTTCCTTCTTTTTTTAAAGAAAAAGAAAAGCATAATTAACCCTTAGCCTTCCGACAAGGAATATTTCTTTGGCATTAGGCTTAACAAAGATCGCCAAACTAAGTTCTCTCCCTTTTTAGGCGTTAGTGTACAGAACAACAAAGAAGGAAAAGAAAAGAATTGCTTTGGAATGAAGGGTTTGTTTCTTCGTTAAGTGTAACTTATCAATGAACAGATCTATCGCTTCTTTCTTTTTCCTAAATACATATTGTTTAACCCTCCCGTTATTATGCTGAGATTTTGGTTACATCCGCTGTTTCGGATAATAATATCTGTACACGAGACCAAAACTGTTTACTTCCGGTTAAGTGCTCATGATCCTATTCCCAACCTTAGGGGTTTGGCCGTCGAAAAGAACTTTTCTTGAGTTTGGCGCTTCTCAGAAACTGTTTCTATCTGAGAAGCATTCACGTGGCCTAAGCTACGGTGGTCTTTAAGTCTGATTTCTTTTCTAACGTTCTGATCTGACCGAAGACTTAACCAGCTACGCAACAGGCAGTTACCATGGATGCGGAAGTACCTCAGAGAAAAACCGAACAAAAGAGTCGGTTTAGGAGAGCTAGAGAAACTGAGCCATAGCCCAGAGCCACTGAGGAGCAAACCAAGCATAGCCAGTTCCTAGACAAGCGAGCGTGCTACACGCTGCGCTAACTTGCGGTCTACAAGGATTAATTACTTTATATTTTCAAAAAGCGGAAAGAAGCAAAAAAAAAAAACGTTTTCAGTCTCCGATGTGTAAAGTTCTCTTTAGATTCGTAAGTTGGCATAAAGTGTATCACCGTAGATAGAAAACCGCGAGAGCTGAGAAAGTATAATATGGATTAACGCATTTGCGCCATCCCACGGTCTTTACCTGGCTCCAGGTGTCGCCAGGTTGTTGAAGTACCTCAGCTCCACGTAGTCTCGACAAACATCGCCCCTGCACACCGTGTTAAAGTTTCCAACGAACTCCAAGTAGACGTTCTCACCTTCGGGTGCCTGCAAAGGACAGATTACTTTTCTCTGGATTTCTCAGGTAAACAGGTAAGATCATCTACTCTGATTGCTAGCATTTTTTTATTCAGATAAACGACTCAAACGATGTGACTTTTTTAAAATTTGTGCCTACTGCCCCTCCTCACCTAAAATGAACAAAGAGAGACAGGGGCTGTCTATCATGGCGATTTATTTTAATTTATTTCTAAAAGCTGCATATTTTAATATCCAGTCGGATGGGAGATAACCTAGCTCGCCGAGTCTTCGCCCACGTTAGATCTGTACTGTCGGTGGTAATATAAACAAGGACCTACAGGAGTTATCCTTCTTTCGTTAGAATTTTATAACTTAAATATACTAAATTAATATGCTGCATAACTCAAAGCACTATTTTCTTTTCATATCAGAATAGCTGTCATTGTCCTTTATAGCGTCGTTGGAAGATGTAAAATAGTAAAGGAAAAGTGACTATTCCTAAAGTGTCACATAGTAAGTACAGAGTTCGTTCGAACATTTCCAATCACCTTATTGTAAAAACTGAACTATCAAATGAACCTGGTTTTCGGAAATCTTTCTCTTTTGCCATCATCATCCTCAAGGCTGTTCACTGGCGCTGCTTCTATATTAATTTGCGGTAAATTCTTAGCGCTTCCTTTCGAATAATTGATATCTGGTAACTTCACAGATTTTGCGGGAAAACATCAGAAATTTTCTCCAATATATATTTTTAGTGATATTGAAGATGTGTTTCTTCTTGCGATGAAGCGCACTGGTTTCGTTTCTTGTTTGCCTTTGAAAATCAGAACGGAAAACAAGCCTACAAAACCGTCCAGAGACGTCTGGTGGTTCCACCAGGTCGTCCTCAAAGGTTCAGTCAGTTTTTATTTCATGTTAATTTGGGGTTCATTTTCTGCCTGCTTGTGGAGGTCTATGTAGATAAGTTATATACCGTTTTGTAGCGTGTGCTTTGGCATACATTGTGCAGAACATACCTGTCTAAAAATCATAAAATGGATATTTGTTTCAAGGATAGAAATGTTTTTCGTGCCGTTTTGCTTCACGAGTTCAAACCGGGCCACAAAGCGGGTGAGGCAACTCGTAACATTAAGCGAGCACGGGGCGAGGACACAGCGATTGAGCGCACATTACAACGATGGTTTGCAAAGTTTCCATCAGGAGATGTGAGCCTCAAAGATAAGGAAGGTAGCTGACGTCCTTCCGGCTGTGATGACGACCGTCTGAAAGTCTCAGTTGAAGCCGATCCAAGGAAAACAGTGCGAGAAATTGCTGGAGAGCTTGATGTAAGCACTGCAACGGTTTCCCGGCATCTTGACGCAATCGGCCAGGTGAAAAAGCTTGACGAGTGGGTGCCTCACGAGTGGAATGAACAACAACAAAATCGTCGGTTGGAGATCTGCTCTTCGCTTGTCATAAGAAACAAAACCTGACATAACCATCACAGCTAAAATGCACTGTCGTGAATTAAACGTTGTTCATCAGAAACTCTCCCAACGACAGCCGGCATTGGTGAGTCAATGAGGCCCGATCCTGCTCCACGACGATGCTTGTCCTCGTGTTGCAAATTTAACTCTTCAGAAACTGAATGCGTTGGAGTACGAAGTTCCCCCTCACCCAGCCTATTGACCACCAGACCGTTCTCCCACAGACCACCACCTCAAACACTTCGACAGCTTCCTCCATATGGAATCCGTCTCCAACCAAACAAAAATTGAAACTGCCTTCCAACAGTTTATCGACTCCTGAAATCCAGATGTTTTCCAAAATGGTATAAATGCGCCTGTAACTCGATGGCAGAAGTGTATCGATTGTAGTGGAGCTTACTTTGATTAATGAACTTCACGTTCAGCAACGATATGAAGACTCGTTGTTGCAGTAAAAATACCGACAAGAGGTTTGTATCAACCTGATACTTACAAAACAGAGAGAGAGAGAGAGAGAGACATGACGTCAGTGCAGAGAGAGAGAGAGAGAGAGAGAGAGAGAGAGACATGACGTCAGTGCAGAGAGAGAGAGATGTTGTCAGTACAGAGAGAGAGAGAGAGAGATAGAGAGAGAGAGAGAGACCGTGCAAAGATGGCATACTTATTCATCTGTTAAAGATGAAGTAAAAACGGCCTTCCATCAACAACGTTGCCTTCTCTCCAGCCAATCGTTTATCATACACTTAGAACAGTACTAGTAGAACATAAGATATCTTACCTGTATCAGCCAGTTGCACTGCTGCCGGCTCCGGTACCTTTCTGGATATCCAGGTGAATGAATGTAGGTAAAAATCGTGGTGGCATTAATAATTCCACCGCAGAGGTCTTTTTTGTTGAAGTAAAAATTGTGAAAAGTATTATATTTTCTAAAATTATGAAACATACAAAGATTCGTAGTTACACACTAAAAAAGAAAAACGAAATGTGTTTTCAGGCAGTTAGTTTTACGACGATGCAAAAATTCCAAGCCAACTTTAAAAGCCGTAGTCCCACATCTACCGTGGTTACTGATAGTAGCTGTTTCCTTCCAAAAACTCTCTCCAACGCAAGGGAGAGCACTCTCACTGATTTGTTCGAGCAAGCTAAAGATGAAGAACTCTTCTAACAGCGGCCATTATATGTTGTTAGCACCAACCACGTGGTTTTGAAAAAAACATTGTTATATAAAAAGTGGCTAGAATTTCTCGGAGTTCATTTCCGGAAAGTAGTTCCCTTGGTTTGTTCTATCATCCGGACAGGAGAAGTACTAAACCCTGCCATTATAAGGAGGGCCAAAAGAAGTCCGTCGTCTTGTTGCCAAGGTCATGCGCAACTGTTTTCCAGATCGATCCGCGAGTTCGGCAGCCTTTTGTTTAGGTGCTTCACAGACTTAAGGCGATGTCAAGGTTGGTCTAGGGTTAAGCTACTGAACATTCCTGGACGAAACAATCTCGGTTTGGCGTGCCTCGTTAGTATAGCTGCCTCCACCACCCGGTCGCGCCCATATCTAATGGAGAACTAAGAGTTGAGGGTTAGAAGGGGTGGAATTTCCGCTGAGAACCCCTAACTACCCTGCACCTTGAGATTCCCCAACCGTACTTGGGTAATTTACCTGGTTTCACTGTGACTTTAGCTCTCTGCTGTGAGATGACCGCGACCGTCCGGCCAGCGGCGGTTCGATAAGAAAACAATCAGTTCGATTATATCTGAATATTCATCTGTAATGTTATAAAATTAAAATGGTCGAACTATTCAAAGGTTTTGTGAAACGAAGACGTGAAAAAACTGTTCTGGCGAGTGACCTTCAACACCGGTTATTTATTTAATTTCACTTTAATAAAAATTAATATTAAAAATACAAACTAAAATTTGTGTTATGTTGATTTCAGGGGGGTGTTGATTGTTACAGTACAGCCCTAGTGATTCCTAATTAAACGTATAGATGATCTATAAGTGATCTGATAGGATTGTTACAGTACAGCCCTAGTGATTCCTAATTAAACGTATAGATGATCTATAAGTGATCTGATAGGATTGTTACAGTACAGCCCTAGTGATTCCTAATTAAACGTATAGATGATCTATAAGTGATCTGATAGGATTGTTACAGTACAGCCCTAGTGATCCTAATTAAACGTATAGATGATCTATAAGTAATCTGATAGGATTGTTACAGTACAGCCCTAGTGATTCCTAATTAAACGTATAGATGATCTATAAGTGATCTGATAGGATTGTTACAGTACAGCCCTAGTGATTCCTAATTAAACGTATAGATGATCTATAAGTGATCTGATAGGATTGTTACAGTACAGCCCTAGTGATTCCTAATTAAACGTATAGATGATCTATAAGTGATCTGATAGGATTTGGTTAATTATGAATTACTGGTGTCATAACAACTTACTCTTGTAACAACTGGTCCAAGTAATTTCCAGAAAGCATCAACAAAACAGACTAAATTAATACATTCCAACTTAAGCAGAAATATATTCCGTCAAAAAGAAAAATAATAACATTCAACCAACAGCAGAACATTAGATGACACAAATGCAAATAAGCATCAGCCGACGGAAAATATGTATTGTAATTCCTTTATCATTTGACTACGAAGAAAAACACATAAAGATACGAATGATCAAATTTGGCATCAAGACAGTAATATCCAAAGATTCTTTGATAAATAAAATATAGTTAGATAATGTGGTGCGAAAGGTATCTGCAATAGTAACTCCTTGTTTTATATTGGTCTCCATTGTTTTCATTAATTTATGTTTTAGCGAAAAGATCTCATTGTTTTATATTGTTGCTTATATTTAGAAGATCACTATAGCCAATAAAGTTTTAACAGTTTTTTCCTATGTACGATCAGTTTCAACAATAAAATTATCAATCACAAATTGCCAAATGCATATAAAAATATATAATTAAATATTCTCATTACATTAGCCATCTAGTGCTTTGGAATTCTTTGAAATAACAGTTGTAAAAGTAGTAATGTTAAATCTACTCAAAGGTCACAGGGCACACCATTTTGCACAACTATGACGTATAAAATACGTCATACATCATTGTACACAACCATTACATGCAAACGAACGCCATGCGGAACATTGCTCAACTACACACTGTCATCTTCTGGGGAAATTAGAAACTCAAACGTTTGCATAAAAACCTACTATAGAATACCTAAGCGTTTTCTAATGTAAGCTCAACAAAGCTGGGAGATAGAAATAAAGATTGAAAAATGTGTAGCGCTCGTTAATTTAAAATCAAAAGCAGACAAACCTCCAAGAGATGGCCCTGGAAGTGAACAGGTAGTTCCAGATAATCCCTCTGTGCAACGGCACTGTGAACAGTTCGCCGGGTCGGGGTAACCATCGTGCAAGCACCTGCCTAGCACCACCGAATTTTTACATTTATCTAGAGGGGGAAGAAAAGGAGTAATTAATATTTATTTTAAAAGTGAGATAATAAATAATAGATAAGAGCCACACTCAGTTTACAGATGATCTGAAGCTACAGGAGCTAAAGCTTTATCAAATGCAAACCAAAGTAATCCATGAGGATTGTAAATACCTATGTAAAACACCATAAACATCAGTTCCACATCCAGTCAGGGTAGATGTTTTGTGCGAATTACACTTTAAAATTGCAAAAAAAAAAGTTTTAGAACAAGGGAGATAATTGCCTATTCATAATACAATTATTTCCCTTGTCAAATTTAGTAATTTTTATTGCTCATCCAGAGAGTTGTGTTGCTGCGCTACATTTTAAATACCAAAAGACAATAGTCGGAAGTACGAATTTAGCATTGAATTAAAAAAAAAAAACAAATTATGTGCTGATTTAATTAACAAGTGAACAGAGAGAGAGAGAGAGAGAGAGAGATGACGTCATTAAGAGAGAGGAGAGAGAGAGTAAGAAAGAGTAGGCTTTTTAGAAAGACAAAAGGGAAGCCAAAGAGTAAGAGCATAAGGACAGAGAAAGGGGACAAAGGGAAAAGGTTAGAAGGGAAAAACTCAAAAGGGTAAGAAAGAGAGAAAAAGAAGCATTACCATCGCAGTAAGCTAAGTTGGCTAGTTTGATGTCGTAAAACGAAGGGAGATGACTCTGTCCAATTGCCTTTTGAAGATTGGAATCCAATGTGTCTATTGTGTTCTTATTGTTACTGCTGTAAGTCTGTAAAGTAAGTTTAAGAATTATAATTAACTCTGGTTTAAATCATAGATTTATCACCTTCTTATTGAAGGTCTGTTAAAGCAAAAATAAATAAATTCATTAATTATGATGACAATACTACTACTATTACTATTAATAGTAAAATTCAAAATATAACTGACCTCCCTTGTTATTAGAGCTACGACCAAAAATTACTTAATCGAATGGAAATAATTTAAACTAGTAATTATTATGGACCTTTTAAAATTTTCTTTGCACAAGAGAGCAAATTTATAGTTTATTTTTAAAGAATCCTGCTTTATATATAAGAGAAAGAGAGGAAGGAGGAGGAGGAAATATTTACAGATATATATGCGACATTTAAACTGCAACAAAGCGTATTCAAAGGTATCTCACCTTAGGGCGGTAATGCATGATCGAGGTGATATCGTACGGCACGCTTAGAGTCCTAATATTGCCCCATGATTCGACCCGGAAGTTGTACAGCTTCTCTTCCTTGATATTTTCGTAATGAATGACCACATGCTGGTTTCTGTCCGGTCTGGAGTGCTCGTGCCAAAAACCGATCAAGTGACCGACCTCATGGGAAATGGTGCTAAACTGTTGCAAGAAAGGAGACTGGAGCTAACGGCGTTCGGAGAAAAACTCTTTGTCGCGCGAAATCCATGGACAGAACAGGATATTATATCCAAAAAAATTAACTGATTTCCACGTGACCAAAAAAACAAACAAACAGAAGCCATTTAAATTTTTTTTAAAGCAAGTTATCGAAATATAAGTGAACTTTTTAAGTTCATATGTATATATTTTAGATATTAAAGATTGGTGGAAGCTTTTTTCAAAAGAAGTAGCCCAAGGAGATAAACTACTGCCGACTGTAGTCTATGTCTCTCCCCACCTTTGTTTGTAGTATAATTATATATACTTAAGGTACCAGCGATTTAGATTTAACCTGCGATTATAAGAAAATGTAATCACCTTGCTAGCGTTAAACAACTGGTGAAGTTTTTTTTTTTTTCTAATTTTTTTTTTATTATCTCCCTTGCATCTCGTCGTTAAATGGGTTATGTACCCTGAATCTTGACTATCCGGACTATAAAATTACATCGCAGGAGACGTTAAAAGCGACCAGACGGCGGTGAACGGATGTTCTAATCTTTTCTCGCGAATGGAAACCTGGCTTGCTCTTTAGGGTACAGTACAGATATTCAAGGTGACTAGTTTTGCTAGCTCGATAAAGAAGTCACCACCAGGTTAGTTGACTGCACCATACGACCGGTGTGGCTTCCGATGGCCGTCTGAGCCGTACCGTGACACCAAAAAGACGACTCGCCGTTACTCCCAGTGGAAGGCCAGGCCCCCATTCAAGACAGTGAATTATTTGAAAAGGCACCGGCGCGGGGAACGAACCCATCAAAAGTAGAATTCTTCATTTTGCTGGTTTGGGGAAAAAGAAAAAAGAAAAAAGAACGAGCAGGAAACCATGCCAGAGAGGTACTCCAAACTGACCTGGTTCCGACCGAGACTCGAACTTGGCCATCACTCCAGTTAACTAACTACTGGGCCACCGCGTTGCCATATGGTAATTCATTACTGAATATAACTGCACACGTTTTAGCTTTTATTTCCGTTTGCTTTAAAATATCCTTTTTTTTTCCCCGTTTTCCTCGTTGATGAGTTCGCGATTGTGAGAGCTAGTGTATACACAGGGGGGGGGGTTGTATTGGTAGTAACGAGCCCCAGTTTATTACAGGCAATGAACACCTTTCCGTACGAGATGAAGATTCTTGAGCACTTACCTGGAAGCAGCGATCTCCAAAGGAAACTTTTTGAAGATCTGTTTTCTTCTCTTTACCAATATAAGACCAGCAACTAACAAATAAAAAGGGTTTTCCTCGAATCAATAATGAACCAATTCGCTTCAGTAAATCTGTCTTTCATTCATCCTGATTATTTTTTTAAAAAAAAACACGAAAGTAAGGAACCGATCTGAAAGCCTTCGTTGCTTCCCTCTATAATTTATTTACCCTTTTGCTAGTCGGTATCTATTTCGGCTTCGTCCAGCGAGAAAGTCTGCGACGCGGTTCTGAAATCGCACTTTCTCCTCTCTCTTCTCTCTCTCTCTCTCTCTCTCTCTCTCTCTCTCTCTCTCTCTCTCTCTCTCTCTCCCCATCTCTCCTCTCTCCTCTCTCTCTCTCTCTCTTCTCTCTCTCTCTCTCTCTCTCTCTCTCTCTCCATCTCCATCTCCATCTCTCTCTTCTCTCTCTCCTTCTCTCTCCTCTCTCTCTCTCTCTCTCTCTCTTCTTCTCTCTCTCTCTCTCTCTCTCCAGGTAACCTGGAGCAGTAGGCGTAGCCGCCTCCACCCCATCATTTTCCGCCGGAAGTGGGGCGTGGGTGGGGAGCGAAAGAGAGATGAGATCTTACTAGATGCGTCGAAACGATACGTACCCTTCGTTCTTGGTGAAGAACACGGTGTGACCTTTCTCTTTGGGGTTCTGGAGCTGCGCAAACCGGATGCAAGTGTTGGACTGCCAGAAAGACAGCACCGATTGAATCAGGCGTTTCTCTGATGCATCTGAAAAACCGAAAACGAAAACACGGTACATGGAAATAGCGAACAAACCACTCCCGGGACCAGCTACTGGTACTGAGCTGTAAATCTAAATAATCGGGATATCATTTCCCCCTTTTCTTTTTCTCTTCCATCTGCTTGGTTTTACGACAGCCAGAAAGACGACGAGACCCCCCTTTCTATTA